>JACCGJ010000828.1:0-62399 GCA_013407085.1 Atriophallophorus winterbourni
GCATTCCCTATATTTTTAATCAGTGTTTACTGTAAAGTATTTGCTTTTTGGACCATTAAAACCTTGAATTACCTTGAATTACTATTTATATGACCATATGTTCATGTGAATACAATTTACATCAACTGTATTACTATCTAATATTTAGTAGTACTTTTATAATTAATAATGAACTTATCCTGTTTCAATACTCTCCTTCAGTGAATGGTTGTCATGCCGATGGATTGCAAAAGAGCAATCATCCAAATGATCTTTAGAGAATGCTAGTCATACATATACACTATTTATTCGTAATTACTGAAATCAATGAAATGGAATTGTCATACTTTCTTATTAAAACTCTATATCTATTGACAAACCAAACTTGTGAAAAAATTATTGCTTCAAGTGCCTAGAATAAGCAGAATAGTTTATAAAAATCAAGTTATAACCGAAATTTACATATGTGGGAAATATAGTTTGCAATTAAAAATTTTGTATTGGTTCGAAAACTTTTGGGAACATCTAGTCATTTTGATAGTAATTTTAAATTAACAAGATTTAATCTTGTGAAACTGTATTATTTTTACTTAAACGCTTTTTCCCCTAGGATCGCATCACTTCGATCAATCGCAATCTACTGACTTCACTCCACCGATAGCTAAAGTTCGATAAACAACCCTATCGTCAGGTGCACTGTCTCATCTCTCTCACTGGACTGTAACAATGACCTCAATGTCCCAAACAAGAATAATGGCGCATGACGAGTTCCAACGGTGCAACAAGGGGGTAAGCGCGAGTTCTCACGTGCTTTGAATGTTTTGCTGCCTTGGTTGTGTACATGCTAACGGTGATAGAGCCATAACACAATAAGTATTATCGATTATAAAAAAAACATTCATTTTCTCAGCGTTTTCTATGCACAAGTATTGAGACAACTACAAATAAGCCTTGGGTGGCGAAGCTGGAAATTCCGATAGGGATTTTAGAAAATTGTTTCGAAATCATCAAGATTCACTCAAACTGCTTGGGAGTGATAAAAGAAACATTTGGTTAAAACAACTGAGATAAGGCTCCACACGGCCGGAAACTGCACCTGTAACTGAGTATTGTAACCGCTTATATGGGAGAAATAATTGTGGACCTCGTTTGATTGAGGGGGAATTCTATAGACAGGAATCCCTACCATACAGTTATCAGTTTTAAAAAATCCATAAAACACAACACTAGCAGGATATTTTTCAGATAAGCCCCGCAACCAATGAACAAGTGAACGTGCGAAAAGTTAACACCCACCACAGTTTGTCAGGTTCAAACGCAACAGTGACCTATTTCCATGGCCCAGACATTTACGCACGCCATAAAAACAATTTCTAATGCGCAAAATATTCTACGTTCGTTTGTAAATCCATAAATAAAGTTTCTGACGGCTAATGTTTAGTGGACAGCTACTTGTAAGTTCGTTTGAAGGCAAACTTACCAAAAAAACGGACCCAGTTTAATGAAAACTAAAAATGCATGTTTCTGTTGTCTATGTGTGCTGCTGGTCCAGCCGAGGGTAACAGGGAATCACAACCGTAACTGAACTCGTCTATTGGCTGAATGAGTGAATATCACAATGTCTGTACAGTCTGTACATTATGAACCCACCATCAATATAGGTTGATGCTAAAACGACAGTGCATTCGCTGACTATACTGCACCTCCATACTTTGGAAAAAATTGGAACGTTTGACTGATGTCTCGGGCATCGTGTGTTGACAGAAAAACGGGTGTTTTATTGCCAGATTCTGGTTTTATAAAGTTCGGGTTTCAGATGGATCGTTATCCGAAATGATTGGCATAACGTGTTCACATTAGGTTGCCGATTCGTACTTTGTGTATAATTTTTCGTCCATAGTGCCAGATTTCACGATGTTAGCATGTACTTTGGAGATTTTTACGATGTGTTTTGTTTCCCGTTTTTTCTGTATTGATTCTCGTGCTAGATTGAAGGCAGATTTAGTTTTTTCTTGCATTTCAGATTCATGATTGAGATTGTTTAATGTTTGACATTCTATAGTGAGTTTTTACAATTTAGTCAGCCAAAGTCTATATTTATAAGGACATATCGCTACACAGCTAACTCAACGTCACCCAATTAGCTAACATTCACAGTATGCTCACTTGGACCACCAATGAGGATATCATATCATACAATGCTTCATAATTCTGTTTTTGGAAAAAGGAGGTGCTGCCGAACAGCAAACGTGCGTAATCACCCGAACACATAAAGCATTAATCAAGAGTCAATCGATTTGTCTTGATTGCATTTTTACCCATTGAACCAAGTTTATGCAAAGTATCAGCCGCATGCTTGCACCGAGAGCTGTGTTCAATTGATCAAATAAACAGCATGTGTTCGGACGTTAGTTTTCTGGTTTGGGAGTTTTAAAACTTGGCCTCAATGATGGATCCAAATGCAGAAATCATTCGTGATCTTTTGATGCTTTAATGGCAAACCTCACTACAAATATATAAGAATCAGCAGAACCACGGACAACTTCTTCCACATATCAAAGAATATTATTATTATATTATTCGTAGTTCCCATATTGTTGTTGTTGTCCTCCTTTGGTCTATGTCGACCATGGATGTACATCACAAACGCGTAAATGTTCAAGTTTTGCAGCTTTTTGAGTGACTAAACAGTCCGATTTAGGAGGATCAATCTCTCCCGCAGCGCTGGCAACGATAGTCAGAACTCGGTTGTATTGCGTCAGTTGCACGTCGGCGGCGTGTTCTGCGTTCAGCAGCCAAGAGCTGTATCTGCTCCTCCCCAGCATGCAGACGACGCATTACACAGTGCCTCCAATGTGAGCGGTCAAGAGCAAGTTCTTCTCAGCTCGCCTGGTCAATGCCAAGAGCTTTCATATCTCTTTTGCAAACGTCTTTGTACCGCAAGTGCGGTCTGCCCAATGGTCGACTTCCTAGTTCCCATATTATTTTGTGGTTTTTTGTAAAGCCATTGTTGATTCTTATTGAGAATCAATGAAATTCCCCAATATGGAGTTACGCGCAAAATCCCAGGTATTTCAGAACCAACGAGGATTTGTCAACAAAAGCGGTGCTATATTGAGGCAATCAAAATAACTGAAAAACATACCTCAATTATTGGGTTAACCGGGTTAGATCCTGTTCAATATCAAAAACAGTATCCAGCACGTATCACGTTACGCACACGAGTCCAAACCGAAAATGGCGCAGATAAAATGGAGTCAAATTATTCAAAGAGAAAGAGTAAAACAAAAGTGCAGTAGGAAACAAGAAAAAATAGGAGTATTTGGATTTCACAATCCACATGAAATATTACAAATAGATATTGGAAGGTGAAAGGATCCAACACCGCCCCCCAAAGCCACCTTGGCTTTCTAACTATTATCACCTTCCAAAAACCATACTCGGCGTATATCTCATTTAGGCCTTCCATCTGCAATGCGATGCAATACTTTACGCAAATGTCCGTCTGCGTCCGATATGATAGCCCTTTTCCACGAACCGCGCGATGCATTCT
Source organism: Atriophallophorus winterbourni (assembly GCA_013407085.1). Classification (NCBI taxonomy): domain Eukaryota; kingdom Metazoa; phylum Platyhelminthes; class Trematoda; order Plagiorchiida; family Microphallidae; genus Atriophallophorus; species Atriophallophorus winterbourni. The sequence continues at coordinate 3,533 of JACCGJ010000828.1, forward strand.
CGTTCTGGCAGAGAACATAGTCACCGACAGCAAAACTACTCCTTTAACGCTGTTAGTTAAATCAGGACCAGATGAAGATAGACGCTTGGTACCGACAACAACCGGAGACATAAGACCCGCTTTCTTCGAATTCGACGGCGATGCTGAAGACACTGCTTTCACACAGCACGCTTCGATCCAGCGGCACCAGTTAACGGAGAGCCTTTGGCTATCGGGGGCGTCGCTTTCGTGGACAACGCTGCAACCTTTGCATTTCCTGCAGCAACCACTGGAACATTATCGTCCCTCGAATCAGAACTCGACGTAGCATTACGTTTCGAACCGGAACCAGATAAACAAGCACTCTTACCAATCACGTTGACTTTCGATATTATATGTTTATGTTGTATGGACTTGCACAGTGTACTGCGATCGCGATTCTCGGAAAATTCGCTTTCAAACAATTTCAAGATATCCTCGTTTATGTCTCTTTGGGTGTTGAGGCAATTTATCGACGCGCTATGACCGACTGTCGACGTAGGACCAATAATTGTCCATCCCAATGGTGTCAAATGTGCGAATGGTTGTTTTGGCTTACCGAGCCGCTGCTGTAATACCCAGTGTACTTCTGGAACATTAACTCCCAATAAAATAAGAACCGTTTTATCCGGAATACGAGTTAACTTGACGTCTGATAAGTGACTCAATTGCGTCAATAATGATTCTTCGGGAATTGTCACCTTTTTAACGAGAAGAGAATCCATCACGTACGCTTGATCGACATCAACTTTGGTGCCATCATACAGAGATTGAATGACAAATGACGTGATGGCAGTTTTCTGCTTGCGTGTACCATGCACTGTGGTAACGTCAACATTGGCTGGCGCACATGACAGCCCTAATTCTTCGGCTAAGTCAGCTGTCACCAATGTCGCATCCGACCCGTTATCCAGAAGTGCATTCGTAAGAACTACTCCGTTCGGACCTACTACCCTCACTGCAATGATGGACAAGAAACTGCTACATCTTTGAGTGCTTGTCGAATTAATCTTCATTGCGTATTCACGCTGAACGGTACGATGTAAGAGCAGGTGATGTTCACCCTTACAACCATCTTTCCCACATCCAGAAGCTTGTCTGCAGTCAGCTGCTATGTGGTTTGCTTGAAAGCAGTTGAAGCAGAGTTTAGACATTTTAAGTCTGTTAATCCTTTCAGCATAAGACAGACTGCCAAACGAAGTACAATTTTGTAACGCATGTGTCATGGAGCACTGTGGGCATCGCGATGACTCAGTTGTTGAAGTGACATTCAATCGAATTCTTCGAGTATTCACATGTGTCAGTGAACCAGCCTTCGTTTCACGCCCACTAGCTGAAGCACCGAAACAGCTAGTAGCCATTGAGACTTGTCTCTCCAAGAAACGAACTAAGTCCCCAAAGGTGGGCTCTCTGTCAAATCGAATGATTTCATCCACGCACTCAGCCCACTTGTAACGCAAATGTTTGGGTAAGTGCTCGACAATTAACTTCAAATTTGTCGTATTGTTTAGTTCGCTCAAGCGATTCAACTGTCCAAGAGCAAGCTCGCAATTGCGCAGTCTGCGTGTCAGGTTTCGAAGCGAACCGATGTCATTCTGATTAATGATGTCGCCATTGAGAATCTCTTTCAAAAATGACTGGACGATATCATGTGGGCGACCGAATTCCGTCTTAAAGATGCGTCGAGCTTGACAATATCCTTCGCTATCCGGGAGGTAAATACAATGTTCAATTGCGCTCTTCGCATCGCCAACGCAATAATGTAGCAAGTACATCAACTTGCTATTTTTGCTAGTTACGTGGTCATCGACAGTCAGTTCAAAGGCTTTGATAAATTTGCAGAAATCTGTTGGATTGCCATCGAACCTTTCAATGTCTATCTTAGGCAATCCGTCAACATGCGTATCATAGTTTCGCCTCGAGCCCGCTGCATTCATCGGAGCCTCCCGCAACATCGAACTAACGGAAACCGGACTCCCAACCATAGTTTGTCGTAAGGGGCAGATTTTTTCTTCACGCATCACAGAAGAGTCTCGGCCGATATCACAATTAACATCTTCGTCGGACGAATGGAAATCATGCATCATCTTACGCTTAGCATCTAGACTGCGCCTGCGGATCTCCAGCTCTTTCATTTCAATAGCTAACTCTTCGTCGTGTACTTCCTTAGCTAACTGCCGACGCTGGTCTTTTCGCGATTTGACTGCATTAGAACTTACACTACCGGCGTCATCTAACCTAGGAGGACGGTGCTGGTTAGAAATTAAGGTAGCGGAAGTGACAAATAAATTATTACAATCTTCAATGGAATGAGATGAGAGCATAGGAAAACACATAGAATCATGAAAATGCGAGTTAGAAAATTCAGTACTAGGGAGTTCAGGAATGGGAACGGGGTTCAGGGTAACGTCATTCAAACAGTTAGACGACTTGCCAGATCTGGTTCTAGGCATATTTGAAGATGAGATATTCTCCGTCGTGTGAACCAAATGTCGAGCCAAAAATCCAGCGATGATCGAAGGATTCTCCACGAGATAAAGGTAATTGAGTACTGTTGATTCTTATTGAGAATCAATGAAATTCCCCAATATGGAGTTACGCGCAAAATCCCAGGTATTTCAGAACCAACGAGGATTTGTCAATAAAAGCGGTACTATATTGAGGCAATCAAAATAACTGAAAAACATACCTCAATTATTGGGTTAACCGGGTTAGATCCGGGTCAATATCAAAAACAGTATCGAGCACGTATCACGTTTCGCACACGAGTCCAAACCAAAAATGGCGCAGATAAAATGCAGTCAAATTATTCAAAGAGAAAGAGTAAAACAAAAGTGCAGTAGGAAACAAGAAAAAATGGGAGTATTTGGATTTCACAATCCACATGAAATATTACAAATAGATATTGGAAGGTGAAAGGATCCAACAGCCATATACTGTCTAGACCATTAAAATTGAATTGAATTGAATTGAGTTCCGCAAGGTTCGATGCTTGAACCTCTTTAGTCCATGGTGTATATGAACGATATAGTTTAGGACATTTGATGCAAGTTAATGCTGTTTGCCGATTATATTAAAGTATGGAAACGTGTTAGGTCTACTAATGACTGTATGGCATTACAACGGGATCTGTGCACCGTATTTCGTTGGTTCCAGACAAATGAGTTACCATTTAACCCGGTCAAATGTAAAATGCTGCGACTTTGAAAACTTTTCTGCACCAAACGTATAATGTAGACACGCAAGATCTCGTCTGGACCACCGAAGAAAAAGATCTCGGTATGTGAGTGTCCTTTGGCCTTAAGCTTTTGCATCATTGCCGAACAGTTTACAATAAAGCCTGCCGTATCTTGAGTCTTCTCAAAAGGATATTCAGGATCTTCACGCCCGAAACCTTACCCCGGTTAATTAATAAGCATGTACGTCCTGTTATGGAATATTCCATCCCACCTGTGCACCATGGCTGAGGATGGATATAAAACTACATGACAAGATTTATCATCGTGTGACAAGTTTGGTCTCTTGCTACCGAAATTTGCTTTTCAATGAGCAAATGTTAAAACCAAACCTACACGATTTAAAAAAACGTCGGATACGGAATAACCTTTAAAATTTAACATTTAAAATCATGCATACTGAAAATCATCCCCACTTGCTAAAGCCTAATGGCTTTACAAGAACACGAAAACAGTCTAAACATTCAGTATTCTCGACACTATATCAATGGATACGAAACTACTTTATCAACCGGCTTGTTACACCGGAACTTTAGACGTTTTCTTCCTAGTTGGTTTTATCTAATGATTAGCACTTATGTACACAATTCTTAGACAACTTTTCCCAAGCCCGAACATCATGGCTCAATTAGATATGTTATATCATCGAGCGTCTAAGTTAGGCTACATTTTTTTTAAATATGCCATACGTTGAGAGCCTCCTATTACTGGATATGAGAACATCTTCACAAAGCAATATGCCAGGTAACGTATCCATGTATATAATTTTCTAAATAATTTTTCAGCACCCTGGATAATTTATCCCAAATGAGAACTGCTAGCACCAGTCGAGGTCACGGTTGCATGTGGGATATCCCACACTCCGAAGGTATTTTAGTCAGTGCATGTTTCGCTTAGAATTCTCTACCTAGCAGTGTGATAAACGTCACTACGTTAACTTTTGTTAAACCCAAACTTGACGTTTATACGCGAGTTAACCCAGATATATTGCTCCGTCTATTGCGAGATCATTTTTCTAACATACCCAAGTCAAGAATATAGATTCATAATATTGTATACATATTTAGTTTTTACCATTATTTCAACTCTGTTGTTATTGCAAAGCTATATTCTTTATCAACCACAAATCTTGAATCTTGAACTACCAAACTTCAAAACAATTAACAAATTTCATTTTTACAAGTGAACATATATAATATTATATACACCATTTAATTTCCATGACAGTGGTCTCCTTCGTTTAGATTAAAATTCAAGTAGCCTGGATAGGTTGTTGAACAACCATTATCAATGTGAGTGGGCAGCGTTGGCAAACACTTTGAATTGTGTATTGATCCACATGATTCCACGTAGTTTGAGACTATTTGGCGATTAATCCATGAAGGGTAATGTCTTTCAACCTGATGGTATTTTGAATGCTCCCCTTGAAATGAGGAACCGAAGTCCGGTTGATATTCTCCATTGTTCCACGTGTTAGTTTTGGCTGTATGCACTGTCGAATTCCAAGACCGGACGCTACGTTCTACTAGATATAGTTGCTTCAGTTTTGCATTGTGTCCTGTCAAGTTGACTTTGTTTTCTTTGGAGAAAATGGTTTTACTGGGTGTTGGGGATTTTTTGAACACAGCTGCATCAATATTGCTTGGACGGATGGAATTATGATGGTGATTGTGTTGGGAGTAGTGTTGACAATGCGGTAAGGTGGATGCAAAAGCATTTGATGTCTGAGCACTGGGGTCACTGTTTTCCGTTACTGATTGTTGTCGCTTGAATTTCATTCTGCGGTTTTGAAACCAAACCTATAAAAGTTAGAAAGTAAGCAAGTTATTTGATTATATTTGAGACCAATCGGGAATCTATTATCATGAAAAGAACGTTTTCAACGAATCGGTTAAAGCGAATATTTGGTAAAGTTTCGCATCTGTCATAGAAGCATTGTCAGACCAAGGGTGTCAATACGAACAGGGTACAAGTACGAAGTAAATGTTGAATATCATAAGTGACAATGGGGCATTGCATTATCAGAATTGTATTCGCATTTATATTTCACTAAACTATGGGATAAATGTAGAGTAATCCTGAAGTTTTGTTATAATAGTGAAGTTATTTCAATATTTCGTATTCTTCATGTTACTAAAAGTTTAAATTTGTATAAGGAAACTATTGCTTGAATTCACTTTGGATCAGTAAAATTGAGTTGTTATATCACATTAAAACACATAGCTCGCGCCTACATACAATGTCAGTAATCTCACGCTTTATATAACGGATACAATCCACGACCCACTCGACGCTCACAATGTGTAGGTTTGGAGTGCATCACCAAGGATTGCTAATCAAATATTTCGGAGGATATGGTGAACATCAACTTTAGGCACAGCACAAGAGCATGAAGCAAGCAACGGTCAAGGACAATCACAAACCTGTAATAATTGGAGTTTTGTAAGGATGGCATTAGAACATTTTCAGCGAAAACATCTTAAGAAACAGATGGACAACATCAGCCGTTATCCAACGATGTTAATTTCGCCGAGGTCGATCAAAGAAGTCCAAAGTGTGCGGACTTAAATTGTATAGGTTGACGCTAAATCGATTGGCAAAACAGATCAAAGCGAAACCCGGTATAGATATGTTAATAACAGTGTTGCGGTAACTTGATTTGAGTATATACATGGGATGTGTGACGCTTGGTCTCTGTCATGGGTGTAATAAACTCGTTCGCTTAACTGGCCATCTTTTGTGTTGTGTGATTTTTGGGTGAACGTGAGTAACCCCGGACTGGTTGACCTCAGGATTGGATCGGGAGGCAATCGACAAGTTGATATAAAAATGCTAGGAGATGTGATTCATTTTGGATCGAGTACAATATGCAAACAACTTATGGATGATAGGACAGGATATGAGGCCTCAATTGATTTGACGTCATCTTAAAACCGCCCCTGAAAATCGCACACACTCGGTAGGCACAGTTTGATCAGGACTCACTTGAATTAATTGAACTGAGAAACAGTAGTCGGAGAAGAACCTTTGACATCACTTTTTTGTAAGATTATCATAGCTAAACTCACGGTTTTAGTGCTTCATCAAGAATCACAATATGATTATGCTTAGGAACGTAATGACCCTTCTTGAGAGTGGATTTAGATTCTAAATTTCTTTTAAAGTTGTCACTGTTTCAATCTCACAGTTAGTAATCTGTGTCTTTCTGATGACACCAAATAGCAATTGCTTCTGATGTTGGCAACATGAATCCCATTTTTCATTTCATACTGTGATTATTGAATCAGCTAATAAAATAATACACTCTACCTAACCGAGTTCACAATTTTCGCAACTGTAACGTTTGAAACTTGCCTTGATTTGTTTTTCGGATAGCATCAATGCCGTTGCAATCTCAATTCGCCTTGGTCGGCACAAATATTGGCTGCACCAGAATTCGCGCTCAAGCTCATTTAATTGATATTGTGTGTACGCGGTCCGGGATCGTTTGCATAATCTCTCGGTTTTGTGATGCGGCACAATTGAAGCGCCTTTTTTATCATTCCTTTGAGTCATTTTTGGTTCAATCTCAAGACCCCACAAACTCATCTTATCTCTTGGTTCATGGAACACCTGTATCGCATCTGGCGTAGATAGTTGGCCGAGCGGTTGCGCAACAAAGTAACATGGATCAAGCTGTGGAAAGAAGGTTTCCGGCAAGAACGGATCCTCCCACATTGTTTGCAGATAACCAGCGCGCACTTCGTTTCAGTGAAATCGTGCTGCTGGGAGTTGGATTACAATATCAATATAATACTGATCAGTTTAACTACACTCCATGCATGTAGAGCAGAAGATTTCGGTGAAAAATATAATGATAACCAAATTTATACCTGGAACCCCACCGTTGAACATGTTTCGCACAACGAAACACGATGTTGAAATACAAAATAACAGAGTGGTTACCATTCAAAGCCCTTAAAATGACCAATGTATTGTGGTGCGAAACCTACTCAAAAGTGACATTCAAGTATAATCCTGTCTACAAACTGTCCATTGTTTCGAGGATCACAGAAATTATTCCTTACTGTTTCCACCTGATGAAGAAATAAACCAGAAATTGGTTTTTGAGTGTTTTATGTGAGCACCAAATACATTAAATCATGCTCTAATTTTGATGCTTCGAGGCTGCATTGGGGAGGTGTGGGAACGAAGTTGCATTGGTTTTCGTTAGTAATTTTAAAGATATTTATCACTTTTCTTTTTTCGCGTAAGCATTTAATAAAAATGGAATTAATGCCGTATGAACATTTCCCAATTTGGTGCCTTCAGTTAGAGGATACGGATGAATTTCTGTTGAAATGTTAGATTTACAGGAAGCTATAGTTACTTAGTTCATTTTATACAAATCAGATTTCTTCAATGAATTTATTGCTCAGCACTGATCAAACGTCCTTTTGTAGTGAGTGCCGTTTCGATTCATTAAGGAATGCCAAATAACAATCTTCCAATCACTTAAACACGACTACCGGCTTCTGTCTGTTTGGCTTCATCAGGTGGAGACATTAAGATCAGTTTCAGTAAGCCTTGAAACTGTGGTATAATGACAAACAAATATATAATTGAATGCTACTATTAAGTAGGGTTATGGCAAAGAAACACGATGTTCAAATGCAGAATCAATAATGTGATTTCTAGCCAAGCGCTCAAGCGCTCAAGGCGCCTCTAAACGACCAAATGTGTTGCTCACAGCCCCTCACATACACACCATAACCAGCTTATGGCTGTTTGCCGTCACCAGGTTGAGGCATTTAGACGTTCAGTGAGACTTGAAACAGTGGTAAAGTTGTAAAATGAAGTTATAATTTAAATGCTACTGTAGAATATGGATCTTACAGGGAACCACGATGTTCAACAAAAGATTCACAGAGTCGTTACCCATCATGCGCTTGAGATACTTAAAAATAAACAATTATGTTTGTTGCTCACACATCCCTCACATACACACCACAACCTGTTTCTAGCTGGTTGCCATAATCAGATGGATACATTAAGGTTTGTTTAGAGTCGATTAGATTTATCATGTTGCGATCGCGAGCAATAAAGATTCTTTGGAGTAAATAGGATTCAGTCTGCGGTAACTACAATTTCATAAATATTGCACATAGGTGATAAAGCATTCAAGTAAGACAGTATAAGCTTGTCAAGCGCCTAGTGAAATGTTGACGATTTTACAAACTGATCATTGTTTGATCACCCATTATATGGCACACAAAAAGATTGTAGCCAATCCTCTGCGTTATTTAAACTTTTGGTATTTTTCTAGATATAAATATCTATCAATTACTCAGGTGAAACGCAATACACTGCCACATAACGTTCCTTAATCGTTTTGATACAAATGAGGTCAACATAGCAATCGATTGGAATATGTTTGGGACCGATCGTGTATTCAAAATGCACAGAAATTTTAGTGCAATCGGTTAGAGTAGTTTTTGGGTGACGTTTCACTTCTGACACAGAAGCTTCCTCAGACCAAGGGTGATAGTCAGGACAGGGAACTTGATTAAGTAGTAGTCAACCCACCACCACTTAATTGACCTTACTGCTAAACAGCCTATAGTACGCCTACAGTGTGTCACGTCTCGTGGGAATGACCAGGATCAGTGGTCGATTTTCCTACTAGTGTGTATTCACGTCAATTTGATACAAGTGAACTCGGTCATGGTCAAAAGTGAAACGTTGCCCACAAACTTGTCTAAACGATTGCACTCAAAAGAGGTCAACATAGTTTTGTTACGGTTCAATATTTTATCGACAGGAAAAACCAATCCATTTGTCAAATTTCAATTTTTTCCATTTGAATCTATTACTTTGTCACATGCTTCTCTTTCTATGTACCTTCGTTCTAGGACGTTTAAAATTAGGAAAATGAATAGTTTAATATTTGTATAGTAACGGTTATCTTGCATTTAGAACATTAATCTTTCTGGTGTTATTCTTTGCTTGAACCCCGTTGTGGTTATAAACTTGAAAATGTCGCTTTTACGTAATTCTCTATGATACGCCAGAGAAAATTCGTATCGTCATGCTTCGTAAAATAAATTCCGATATAGAGTTGGCCCTTTCCATTTGGAGAAATCATCTTTACAGCATCGAGTTGTGTCGTTGAACCAGGAAACGAGAATTGTCCTTTAGGCCTTGCGGGCTTTCAAACATACCAATCAATATTTTGATATGCACAGATTTATATTGCATATATCTGAAGCAAAAATGAGCACTACACATAACAGCTATCAGGTGCATAGGGTTTATTCACAAAATCTTTAAAATTATATAATGGTCCCACGATAATTCATCGTTTTATCATTTCTACAGGTTAGTTGGTTAAACAGCATTGCTTAAAAATTAATAAATATGTTACCTTATTTAAATATGTACTTCCTGTTCAGTCTGCACAATTAACATGTGATATCCGTTTATTGTTGTTCGCACTCACTGTACCACTCTTTCGAGTATTATAAATGCAGATTGCTGGCTTCGATTGATGGACTTTATTAACGCGAAACCATACATGTAATTATTTTAGTACTTTTCAAATCAATATTTCCTGACTGTTTTTGAACACCAACTTTCCTTTTAAGAATATTGCGTATAGTAATTGTTTATTTAGCATCAGTCTGTGTTTGTGTAGACTAAACACTGATTCATACAGATTTGTTTTACATACATTATATCTGTATAAATTTGAAGCCAATGCAAGCAAATTTGAACTAACCTTATTCTGACCACGTCCTCTCTGTGTTCATTTGTTGCATATAACACTCCTGCAGTTCAAATCTGTCATAAAATAGGCAGATTGAGACAGGCAGCAAAAGCGGGGGACAAGAAACAAACACCCCGATTCCATTGTATCTGTGTTTGCAACATACATCAGTTTGGACATCTGTCACCCTATCTCAACGCCTGTTGGTCAGAATGAAGACAGTTAGGGCAACTGATCGCATTTCCCATCCTGAGGGATAATTTTGTGCCATATAGTCACCCGTCAAATAGTTTACACTAGAAGCCGCTGTATTTAGTATAGATCATGTGTAGTAATTTGAATAATCTCAATAGCTAATTAAAATTGCAGCTCATTTGTTTGTTTCTTTAATAAAGGTGGAAATCCCGATTATTGTTTAATTATTTTGCTCGAGGATTGTTAATTTTTCATATTGAGTCAAGTGGTCAGGTTATTGAGTTCATTTATTTAGGAGTTAAACTTTTCATGATAGCAATTGGCAAACGACAAATGCGTCTTATTTACTCATATATTGTAAAGTATTGCAATGTACATTGTATTGCAGCGCATATTTCCTAAAGAATCACCTCCAATTGTTGGCACCAACAAGTGTTCGCCGTTATCTGCAAACTTAGTGTGATCATACATATAACTGCTGGTGGGCATGCAAGAACATAATCAAACGAGGAATTGGCTTCTGTACTACATTATCCATAAGATTCTTCCTTTTTACAACTAAGCCTAGTTCTTTCGGATCATTCACCCACATAGCGTTACGCCTGGAACACTAGAGGTTTGCACACTTTTGTTGTTGTTGGCCTCCTTCGGTCGATGTCGACCATGGATGTACATCACAATTGCGTGAATGTTCAAGTTTTGCAGCTTTTGAAATGACTAAACAGTCCGATTCGGGAGGAACAATCTCTCTCGCAGCGCTAGCAAAGATAGTCAGAACTCGGTTGTATTGCGTCAGTTGCACGCCGGCGGCGTGATCTGCATTCAGCAGCCGACAGCTGTATCTGCTCCTCCCCAGCATGCAGACGACGCTTTACACAGTGCCTCCAATGTGAGCGGTCAAGAGCAAGTTCTTCTTAACTCGCCGGGTCAATGCCAAGAGCTTTCATATCTCTTTTGCAAACGTTCTTGTACCGCAAGTGCGGTCTGCCCAATGGTCGACTTCCTAGCTGCAACTCACCATAGAGTAGATCTTTCGGAATACGACCATGTTCCATTCTATAGACATGACTAAGCCAGCGCAGGCGGCGCTGTCGCAATAGAGTGGAAATGCTCTGCAGACCAGCTTTTGAAAGCACTTCAGCATTAGTCACTCTGTCCACCCACGATATGTTCAAGATACGACGGAAGCTTCGTAGATGGAAAGCATTCAGCTTCTGTTCGTGTCTCGCGTGGTTGGTCCAGGTTTCGCTGCCGTACAGTAAGGCATTTAGTACGCACGCGCTCTATACCATCATCTTTGTCTTTACAGTCAGCTTGCGGTTACCCTAAACACGAGAGTTCAAACGGGACAGAATGACAGCTGCTCTGCCAATCCGCTTATCAATCTCCGTGTCTAGCGAGAGGTTATCCGCAATGGTTGAACCAAGGTATGTGATATAATGCACTGATTCAAACTGACAGTTTCCAACAGTTATGATGGGAGGCGATACAGTCCCTTGACCAAGGACTTTCGTCCTCCTCATGCTGATTGTTAGCCCAAAGTCGGCCTGCCGACGAAAAACAGTCCATTAGAGACTGAAGGTGCTCTTGGGAGTGAGCAATAAAGGCTGCATCGTCGGCAAACAGCAGGTCACGGATTAGCACATTTCGTGCCTTGGTTTGTGCTCTCAACCGGTTTAGGTTGAAAAGCTTGCCATCATTTCGCGTGCGTAAGTAAATACCTTCTGTTCTCGTCCTGAAAGCGTACTTCAGAAGCAGAGCAAGGAAATGCCGAACAGCGTGGGAGCCAGAACACACCCTTGTTTGACGCCTCGGCGAATTTCAAAGACTTCTGAGCTGAAACCGTTAAAATGGACTGAGCCCTTCATGCCTGAGTGAAACGAAATAACGAGCTTTAGCAGTCTTGGTGGGCAGCCTATCAAATCAAGCATTTTGAAAAGACCCTCCCTGCTGACGTAGTCGAATGCCTTCGTTAAATCAATAAAAACAGCGTATAATGGCATACGCTGTTTCCGACATTTTTCTTGAAGTTATCTCAGGGAGAAGATAATGTCAACGTTTGATCTTCCCTTTCGGAAGCCACATTGAGATTCGAGTAATTCTATCAGCTAAAATCTGCAGCCGGTTCTGGCAGACTTTACAAACATTTGCCTACAACATTCAGAAGGGAGATTCCTCTGTTAGTTGTTGAAGATCGCCTCTATCTCCGTTATTCTTGAATAGCGTGATGATACCTTGTGTCTCGCATCTCTTGTGGGACACACTCCTCCTGCCAGCACTGAAGAAGCAAATGGTGAAGCTGGTGTATAATTGCGCTCTACCGCATTTGATAGCTCAGGTGGATTTCTTCGTCACCAGGGCCTTCCCATTCGCTAAGCGGTCGATTGCCTTATTGAGCTCATCATAGGTAGGGGGAGTATCTAATATTCAATAGTCGGCAACCGCTCGACATTTTCAAATACATGTGGTAACAACGTTATTGTCCCATAGAGTAGAAGAGAGGAGAAGTGCTTTACCCATCTTTCCATCTGCTGAGATTTGTCCACAATCGGGTCACCAGATGCAGACTTAATGAGAGCCGTTTTAAGTTTGTTTTGACCAATGACACTCTTGATCCCATCATACATGCCGTGAAAATTTCCAGTATCCGCAGCTTTTTGGATACTAAGGCTAATTTCAGTCCAATAGTCGTTTGCACATCGCCTTGCAGTCTGTTGTCCTTAGTTCTAGCTGCTCTTAAAAGTCGTAAGTTTTCATCTGTTGCCATACCTTTGAACCTCAAGAAAGCTGACCAACACAGCAGTCATCTCAGAAGATTTTGCTTCGAACCAGTCGCTCGTTCGATCTTTCTTCGGACCGAAAAGTGGAAAGTGCGACTCGGCATATGCAGCTTTTTATCGATTCCCAGTTTTCTGAAGCTGATTCAAGTGGGGTTGTCTTGCTAAACTCGGCTGTGAAGGCTTTTGCAAATCGCGCAGGTAGATTAGGTTCGCACATGCGGGTGACGTCGATCCTAGGCTTACCAGACAAATTGCTGCGGTGAAATCTCGTGTCGGAAAGCTTCAGTTTTGCACATACCAGTGAATGATCAGTGTCTCAGTCTGCGCTTTGATATGATCTGGTGAGAAGTACGCTTTTTATATTAGTGCGCCTAACAAGAATAAGATCAAGCTGGTGCCAGTGCTTAGAGGGAGGATGTTTCCAAGAGACCTTATGCTGTGGTTTTGTTTGAAAGAAAGTGTTACTAACACAGAGACTGAACTGTGTGCATAATTCTAAAAGTCGTAATCCATTTTCATTGGTTTTACCTACACCGAATCTCCCGAGACAGTTTTACCAAGATTCGTAATCCGCACCAACTCTAGCATTGAAATCACCCAATACCACTACACAGTTTCTTTGTGGCACGTTTTTCAGGACTGTTGCGAGGTTGTAATAAAAAGCGTCTTTTTCAGCAGTCGTCGCAGAGAGCGTCGGCGCATAAACGTTTTCCAACGTAATGGTACCATTAATGCACCTCAGATTTAGAGTCCAAATCCGTTCGCTCCCGCTGCTGCTCGGTTCTGTTGCTTTTAGAAGGTCGTTTCGAACGACAAACCCAACTCCATGCAGTCGAGGCTCATCAGAACCCCTTCCTTTCCAAAAAACGTGTAATCTCTTTCTGTTAGCTTACCAGTGTCTGGTAATCGCGTCTCTTGTAGGGCTGCCACGTCGACATTTAGTCTCTTTAACTCATTGTTAATCACAGCAGATTTTCTTACGCCTCTGATATTCGAGACGTCGTCATGAAATCCAGGAAGCATGGACCGGACGTTCCAGGTTCCCAGTTTCAGAAATGACATTTGTTTTTTAGTAGTTGGTTTCGCTGGTGCGGAAAAAACAGTCTGCTTGTCGGTTGATTCCTAATCCCCATGCACCCAATGAGGATAGCAGACCGTGGCGAGACGGCACCATATTGGCTGGGTGCTGCCCAGCTTGAGGCGGGCGGTAGCCGTCCAATGAGACCTGAAAGTCTCTCCCACCGTCGAAAGCAGCCCCAGGCGCTGAGCTCTACGCCAATCGAGCCATAGCTTTTAACCGGTATCTGCTGCTTCCCGTGTTATTATCCGCAGAAGCGTAATGGAGTGTCCTCTCCATTGGTGCGTTGTGATGTACGCCAGGGCAGTTCAAAGTGGAGAAATAGCTGTTGCCCACGCAGCAAGTGCTCCCTCTACACGGCACCACCGGAACCAAAGGAACAGCTAGGCTGATACGTTTTGACAACGATGCCGCGCAGAAGTTGGCAGGGCGAAGTTGTATAAAACTTCGGACTGACTAACGGGACTCTGGCTCCGAATTTTTCCTCGAGCTTGACCCCTGAAGCCTTTTTACGATTGGATGTAGCCACAAGGCAGTGGAGGTTTAAGATAAGGGTTTTCCTTCATCGCCAGGTGGACCGCCTTCATGGACTTACGAGCTCCACTTGCCCGAAGCATGCTGGTTTTGAGGCGCCAGTCAGCCGCCTTCTCCCTTTCTTTTGTCAGTGGAAGCAGTTCCGCCGGTTCACACAGGAACACGCGTGCAGGCCTGGAGCTGGACTTGGTTGTCAGAGGCTATATGAGACGGGTGGTATTGGAGCATGTTTGGAATTGGGAGCCTATCCCCAAAACCTCCCCGGCTTTGACAACATTGCACACTTTACACATTCTCATTTTATGATATCATACGAATACGCTTTTAATGCTCTTTTACTCGGTGATATTTCTCCAGCACGTTTGTTCTGTATGGACAACTGAAATGTCTTTCTTTCAATCTTACACTGCTAGTTTGGTGTTCGAAGAAATTAGCTAATTTTTGAGATGTAGCAGTGCTGAAAGGAGTGCAAACATTTTCATGGATGTTACTGCATATACAATAGTCTGACCATTAAGAGATTATAACGGAGCTGACTAGCAACTCGAAATATACTCAAGCATCCAACTTATTTTTGAACATTTGGTTAATCAAATCATCTTTATCAGCAGTGAATGGTTGCCACAACAAATCGTATACAGCTATTCCTGCAACATGATGACATCATATTAGGTGAGAAAATTTAATTAATCCTTGGTTGTGTTCACGACTTGATTACGAACATGGCACAAAAAACATTATTAAACCAGATTAAATAAAGAATTTGTCCGATTCCGTTTTGGTCATTACTAGGCCAACAAAATGTTTGAGTGTGCTGATGATCAATTTACGCAATTTTCTTTATTCGACGTTGTTAGATGCAATTCCGTTGCAGATTGTTTTGAATATGAATGCCACATCCAGCGAAACATAACGCCGAAACACTCCTTTGTCGTCATGATCTAAGTTCAATTCAATTCAATTCAATTTAATGGTCCAAAAAGCACATAGCTTTACAAAAACCACAGAATAATATGCGAATTACAAATAACATAGGTAGTAAAACGGGGTTTGTTTGCCTACTGATTAGTTCAGGAATCACGTAAAAATACATAGAGCAGAAATTGTTTCCAACCGGTTTGATAGGGTAAATATGTATAGTTTACTTGGATGCATTGGTTCAAAGCTTTATGATGCAGAATATATTGTTTCAATGTTTGGATTGGTCGACATGAAGTTGTCCAAGTTCGATTTGAATATATACAAGTTGGGTGAATGTGCAACGTTACGTGGTAGGGAGTTCCAAGTAAAACATACACGTACAGAATAAAAATACCTTCGACAGTTCAGCCTCGAGTCGGGAATAAGTACTGTATAGTTATGACTCCGGCTTGTTCGTGGGGTATGCAGGTTATTGAACATAAGAATCAAGTCGCCTCTAAGACGGCGGTAGCGAGAGTCGAAGAGAGTTGTAACTAGTTTGGTTATAGTTGATGGAATGAGGATTGTTATTTACTTGTATTAAGAGGTGTTTTCGAATACGCTATTTTAGTTTTTTTCTAATGCTGCTTTCTTTTAATATTAACCCTACACAAATTTTTATTTAGATTTTAGACTAAATTTCAATGAATATATATATATATATAATTGAATTATATTTTGCCTCTTGTCGTTTGGTGAAAATATTTGCAAACCACTTTGAACAATATAAATATATATATAATAACGAGAGATTGTTCCAAGTGGTTTGCATATATTTTCACCAAACGACAAGAGGCAAAATATAATTCAATTCGTGCAGTTTCATATACGCTAATGCCCTAAAGGCATGAATTAATTTATTAGCAATCGCTTATTTAGATTTAAGTGAAACACTGATCAAATGCGTAATTTTTTGCTGAGGCTATTTATAGCGTCGGGCCACCTCCGGTTTAGAATGAAAAGCCAATTGGATAAGCTTTGCTTAACCCTTTTTCTACTGACGGTAACTCTAGTTACCACATCAAACAAGCTGTCGATTTCTCAGTAGCTCCCGTCGGTACCTTCAGTCACCATCGGAGTGCACTTGTCAGGCGGCGTCTGGCGTCTGATCCATAAAAATTAATCATGTCTTTTATTTATACTATAATTAAGCAGAATAACACAAAAATATCATAAAATACGTATATCCAATTACCGTAGACAAAGGGTTAAATTTCATTGGAAAAAATATTTTGCCGGACCTAATCAACTTTCAACCATTGTCTTCCATGAAAATATGCATTTTTGGCATTGGGATGCAATAAAGAAGTTTAGAATAAATCACTCAGCTTAACTGACATGTTTTAATTACCATCGAGGGATTTCGCTCTACTGCTGCACTTATCCATGACTGTCGATCGAACTAGACATCAGCAGTCTTTACGTTTATGGAATTTGAATACAATCTTTGCTTTCTTATGATTATGATTATGGTTATGATTATTACTATTATTAATGTTTACACATTCTTCATAACTATAATTCAGCTGGATTTCAACCAAAACAGGAGCAAACATTTAAAATTACAAAAAATAATACATATTTTCGACAAACGAAAGTTGCAAGATGAGCCATTATATTATTTGTTGATTCGCCACAATGGGCTTCTTGTGTAATATCTGATAAAAAAGCAAAGTTAAATTTTTCCTGCCGGTGAAACGTAATATATGGGATTCAATGTTGTTTGAGGTATGAGGCTTGAATATTTAAGTAAAGCAGATCGTTTATCTGACGTACGACGTGATGGATCTCATTAACAACCTTCCTATTTAGATTTTTTGCCAGAACTTACTTCGCTTTTATAAGATGTTATTAAAAATTTGTGAAAATTAAAGTCGAGTTCTATATAGGTGCGTGAACTAACTGGAAGAAGATAGATGCTTTGTCACAAATCCGAATTATGAGACAATTTATTCCACTCACAAATTTTTCCGTTACTGTGAAAATTTACGTTGTCAAATATTTTCATTTACTGAAAAAATAAATAACAGCAAACGGTCTTCTGCATACATAATGAGTTTTTCCATGCTAAAAATTCGTTTGCATATTCAATTATACGACCACCACCCGGTTGTCAAATTTTGTCCTGAAATTTGCTAGCAAAATAACAAAAAATATAATTCAGGGTTTACGAATCATATGAGGTTACGTTGTCGAATGCGTTCTCCATAAAGGGATTTTTGGTAAGAAAAAACATTATTTGTTTAAATTTTTGCTGCGGATTAGCATATGTTCACATTTTCCGTTCGACAGCTCAAAATATCTTAAAAATCTAACTTTTTTATATTTCGATGCGTCAACAGTAGTTTAATAGCAATACAATAATCGCTGTCAGGAATAAAAAATAATTTGGTCAACTTGGTCAAAGAGCTATATTAAATGTTTGAAAATGTTGGATTATAACATAAATACTGACAATACTTTGTTTCCTTTCAAATAGCCTTGATTCAGACCGTTGATAGATAAGCGATACGCTCTTCGTTTTACTGGCGTCAATATTTGACCGTTGTAAAAACGGATTGATTCAACGGCAATTTTCACTGCACCTGTTCTATCAATGTTGATAAAACCAACGGACATCTTTTGGTTCATCTGTTTTCAAGTATAATTGCTCAATTTTAGGTGGCTAATCTAAATTCTAGTTGTTAGTTGAATATAATTTCAAATAATGTTATCAGAGGCTTATAAATCAGGTTAAATTACCTGTATTTGTTTATCGGTCTACTTTTACGATAACGTTTTTTAATTAGAAACAAATTTAACGAATATACTAGTTCAAATTTTGCAGCTATTTTAAAAACATTTGCGTTGAAAATTTTTATTTTCCTGTCAAACGTTTAGCTGCGATATACCTCGTCTATGCGAAATTTTTTCCACTCATCAATTTCAATTTATAAATTATATAATTAAATTCCTGTTTCCGATTACACGTATATTCTTTTATTCCCCCTTTCGTGGTACGCAGAGCATTCTGTTCAATGAATTATTGATCACAATCATATTTCTAACCAAGATCCCGTGGAATGTCATATTTTCAGCTCAACCGTCATGATTAAAGTATACAGCAGTTCATCAACTTCTTTCAACCTAAACTTAATATTTCTTTTAGTTCAATGTTTATTTTGGAACTCGAAACTCAGCCAAATTACACTTTTATAATAATTGTGATCACCGTATTTTTTGAAAAAATGTTTTCACCTTCGTAAATCTAAGCAAATTTATACAACAACATCAAGCGCTTCTATTGGAAATTATTATTGTGTATACCAATTTCACTTACCTTGCCTTATATATTTAACATGTTTAATGTAGAAAATACGTTATATAAATTAGAGAAAAATTCAACAAGATGCTGCATCAGAGTTGAAGAAATACTTCGAATTATTCCATCAGTTCATTTGTACACCGAATTATTCTGATCATTTTTTCTTAATAACGATGATAATGATTCAACAACTTTGTGGAGAGTTGAAATCAGAAAGTCGACTGCTCACGCAAAAGCGCTTATGAGACGTTTTGCGAGAAATATACGAAAGCTCTAGACATTGACATTACAAGATGGAGAGTATCTGCTCTTGACTGTATAGTTTGGAAGCACCGTTGTCCTCCCAGCTGAGGATAAGAAAATGCTGCTCTTGGCTGCTAAACATAGGTTTCACCGACAGCGTAAAAAAATGATGCTGCTAGGTCTAGTACTGTCTATAGCTATGAGCGCCTCAGGATAGGTAGCTCTTCTTGGACCGGACTGCTAAGTCATGTTTATCGCTTTGGCGCATAAAACAACCATGCGCTTCCGATGTATATCGACCGGGGGAGGCCAATAACAATGATTCAACATTCCCTATCTTCTTAGAAAGCGGTCAATATTACCTCTCATAAATTAAGTGTTATCATGTCTTATGTGCGTTTAACACAGGAAAAGTTCACTATGAACAAATTGCCTTTGTTAATGCAGCACAATTTCGCTTTACCAGACGCTTTGTGGACCAAAGGAGCAGCTTCGCAAAAACGATTTTTTTCGTGTGTAGAAATGGCGAATTTGAGTGAAACTAATTACTACATTACGAGACAGATTCAAGATGTTTCCTTGAGGCTTATTCCTGAAGCTCATTCCATGAATTGGTATGGTACGAAAGCAGTTTTATTTCCTATAGATATCCGATTTCGTATAATTATGAGCTCCGCTTATCTGACGCAAGCTGCATTCAAGACACCAGTCACCCGTTTCCTTGCTAAAAAAAGCTGTTCCACGAAATCACACACAGGACCAAGTAAGCAACAGATGATATACATTGGCTATGGGAGAGACGCTTCATCGTTGCATTTTTAGAAACGTAAAATTATCCCAACAACTGCTGCCACTGTGACAACCTTGAATTTAAAATAATCAAAGTCATTATGTGATTAAATCCCTGTTTGATCATTTAAGGAGTTCACGAGTTGATCTTATTCATAACCCTCTGTACAAAAAAATTTGGCTTTGTTTAACAAGAAAAGCGATGGCCATTAACCTTGAATTTTCATGGTAGACAGCTTAGATTTTGAAAACAGCTTTACAAGCGTGTAGATGATCGTTTCCTATTAACTCACTGGAATCGAAAAACGCTGCCATCTTTCACCAGTGTGAATGAAAATATCCGTCTTCTTCTTAAAGTTATTTTAGTGATACTTTTCCGACATAATAAAGCAGATAAATTTCTGTAACCCACTTTTTAAATCCATCGATATAACATACCAATAATCTTGCACGAAAAATTTGTAAGGAGTTAAAACAAATTCATTTCTTGTATCACATGTTGATTTCCGAATTTCTATGAACAATTATGAATTATTCTTTTGAATTTCGCTTCAATGTTCTCTAGGTTGGAATTAGATGTTGCATAATCCCCAAGAGGCGGTCTTCCCACGATAGCTTGTAATCGTTCCTTGTTCGGATGATACATTCAAACATGCTCGTCTCAGATGTGAACGGAAAAGCTTGTTTCGGCGGATAGATTGTATATCGAGAACAGAAAAAATTAAATATTGAAAATCAAGTTTTCGAAAGAGATAATTTTATTTTTAGCGTAAGGCAAGCCTTAAATATAAACTTACTGCCTAGGAATCTCGTTTGAATATCGATTAATGCCATTTAGAATTGACCCTTGAATATTCTTCACGCGTATTCAATGTGATATCAGACCAATATGACATATACGATATCGTCTTATCTGAGTTTCGATTAGAACGAATCAGTGCGATGGAAATGAGTCAACCCAAATTAAATGTGATTGGTTGTCGCGTTTATATACTTGAACTGTTCCAGCACACATTTTACACTTTGCTTTCCTAAAATTTCTCCGCTGACACATTTGTTTAGAATGCATTACCACAGTGTGTTTTCCCGTTTGAAGTTCGTACGTCCAGCTGGTAACTGTGGACCCTATATGGTACTTTAATTTGGTATGCTTTCAAAAATAAACTACCACAAATGACAAATCAAATATATTGCCCGATCCTGTTTTAAGTTAAATGCAAATTTGGGCCTCAATATTGTAGAATTTTCAACGCCTCTTGAACATGAAATTATACGTGGAATACCGCATATCAGACTAATACTTTTCAGGTGGAACACAAAACAATCCATGTCTAATATACACCCTTATGGTTTTGTTATGGACCACTGGTTGCAATGCAATAAGTTTTTCTTTAAATTAAAAAGTTTTTTGAACCGTAGTTGGCCTCCTCCGGTCGATACCGACCGTGGATGCACATTATAAGCACATGATGGTTTCATGCTCCGAAGCTTTTAGAATGACAAAACAGTCCGAATCGGGAGTGGCAATCTCTCTCGCAGCGCTCGCAACGATAAGCAGTACTCGGTCGGTCGGCTTCAGTTGCATGATCTGCGTTCACCAGCCAAGAGCCGTAGCTACTTTTCGCAAGCTTGGACGTAGCTATTTACTCATTGCCTCCAAAGCGAACGATCACGAGCAAGTTATTGCTAACTCTTAGGCTCAACCTCGAGAGCTTTCATATATTTTCTTCACACGTCTATGTATCGCAAGTTCGGTCTGCACAAAGGTCGACTTCCTGATTTCAACTCATCATAAAGTAGATTTTTGAAATACGAAAATTTTCCATTCTCTACACATGATTCAGCCATTGTTAGCAGCGCTGTCGTAGTAGGGTAACGTAGCCTGTAGATGACCTTTTGAAATCGCCTCAGCATTCGTCAATTTGTCAATGGACGATATGTTAGGCATAGGGCGCATATTTTGTAAATAAAAATCATTCAGCTTCCGTTAGAGTCTCATATGGATGGTCCAAGTCTCACTGTCGTAAATTAAAGCTTGCAGTACCCGCGTGCTGTATACCAACATCTTTGTCTTTACGGTCGACTTGCGTTTGCACCAGACACGACAGTGCAATTGGGACAAAATTTCAGCTGCTTTGCCAATCCGCTTATAAATCTTCATGTCTGGCGAGAGGTTATTCGCAATGTTTGAACCAAGATATGTGAAATAATGCACTTGTTGTAGCTAACAGTTTTCAACAGTGATGACGGGAGGCGATACTTTTGTTTTGCTCATGATGATTGTCAGCCCAAAGTTTTTGCATGTCGACGACTGGAGATACTCTTGCGAATGAGCAATGATGGCTGTATCGTCGACAAACTGCAGGTCCATGATTAGGACATCCTGTAGCTTGGTTTCTGCTCTCAAGTGGATCAGTTGAAAAGCTTTCAATCACATTTTGAATAGTACTTTCCATATTTTAGACGTGACAATGATTGTGGTATATGATATTAACTCAAGTTACAAAACCACACGAAGAAGTTTATTGTTATGCAAAAAATTGTGCGGTTTGAGGAATTAAACAATAACTAGATTCCGATTTTCAACCCCGTGATAGATGGCATGATCCATGGTACCATACATTTGAGACGAATATTTGAATTAAATATACGCATGAGGGATGAAATTGGTAGAAAACTCCTACCGGTTCGTCATATAATCAAGGAGTGAAACATGTTTTTTGTTTCAGATTTTAAACCTTGTGTGCGATTTCTTGATTTTACCGTGCATGAATTATCGTTAGGATTATTAGAATTTAGAATTTGTCTTTAAAACCTGCTGAAATGTAACGAAACTGACGATAGCCGAATGCAGATGAGAGTTATAAAACAAAAATCTGAATTTGCATGTATTTGCATGTAATTGTTAGTGAACGTACAAAATTTGTGTAATACGAGACAATAAACTGAAGTGATAATGTAATTTTAGATGTGCCTTCAGGTGTATGTGCAAGTGTTATTATGTTTACATATTACATTTAATTGTTCACACTAATAAATGTGACATTCGATGTGTCCAGAGTATTAAATTTTAATTTTGAAACAATATTGACACAAATATAGTCCATGCAATTATTATAATTCAATTTGTTTTGAAAAGTGACTTCTCTCATTGTACATTTGGGTTGAGTACACAAAATATAAGTATATTAAATAAGGATGTACAGGAAAAGCATGCAACTGAATATTTTGATGAACAGGAATATTTAGAAGAAATAAATGGCTTTATTCATGCACACGTATTTTCAGCATGATATTAATCGAGGCTTCGAGACAGGATCAACCTATTTGATCACTTAAAAAATAATAGATTGTTTCACCTGATGAATATTGATCGTATTTCCAAATTTAATAATAGCATAATATTGTTTCACTTAGCCCGAAACCGAATAAATTAACGGTCATTAAACAATTTAATATCTACTCACTTATTATAAGTAGTTGAAATCTTATATAGAAACTCTAGGTTCCGATATTCGAAAGTGTTTGTCAGTTTGGTCAAAATGTTCATCGATTCATATTCCGAGGTGAGGATTCTTTTAACTGAATAATTTTGACCCTAATCCCCGAAGAAGTATAGTAACTTGTGCGCACAGGACTAATTCGCCAGTATTTAAGTGCATTTTGAATTTACTTTCGTAGTGCTTGGTCTGCACATGTTTAAATTTGCTTCCATCCATCACCGAAACTGGAAATATGCAATGTTCCGAGAAGACTAATGATAGAATGCGCTGAGAAAATGTGCTAGGATACTCAAATTTTCCAGATTCGAGATTTGTGAATTTATAAATTTTTATCGGCAAAATTTTTAAACAACTCGACTAACGTTTGAAAATTTATCAAAAGCTGTAATTGCATTAATTTAAATAATTCAAATATAATAGGATATATAATGGTGATAAATATTTTCAATACATCTTAAAGAATTTAAAGCTTTCAGAATTAATCGATTGTGGTCACTGTTAAAACACTTGCTCAGTCACAATGTGCTCATATTCAATTCTTTGCTTGCTTTTGAAATGTTATTGTTCATGTGAACTTCGGGTGCAAAATCAGAACAATGAAAATATTTCTCGTTTTAATTGTCATCTGAAATATTTAACTACTGCTACTGATGTTTACGTGTCATGTTAAAGTAATTTATTCGTAGTGTGTAACGATAGGATTGAATTTGAGTTTTGTAAAGATCATAACCCACCAACCCATCAGATCGTTAAAAGTATCCACGTGTTATATGTTTTCGCCCAGAAGAGTCAACCGAAAATCCCGCGCCATCATCTCGATCCGTGTTTGTTGCACGTAATCCGGATCAAAGCCACATTCCAGACTCGCCGACTTGTCAGTAATGATCGGATGAACAAATTCTGTTAATTATTGGTTGACATATATAAACGGGCGAGGATTCTAAAGTATCTCAAATCTTTTCAAGTAACTTGAAAACGTCGATTGCATATGGAAATTCATTTACGCGGCATTCGGTGAATTCAATTGTAAAACAGCGTTTTTCTTATCCACACAAAAATTCAGCTCGGATACCATTGACACCCCTTAACAATGGATGGTACACACCGCTAAAACGCGTTTCGGTAAAAGAAGATATATTTGGGAACTCACGACTTCATTAAACAGCTACCGCATAGCATCCATCTAATTTCTAGGTTAATAATCAAAACCTTTATTTTGATTCACGGAGACATGTGACAGATATACAAATCATTAGCATTTGTTCAACTGATTTTTTTAAATTGTTGTTGACCTCCTTCGGTCGATGTCGACCATGGATGTACATCACAAACGCGTGAATGTTCAAGTTTTGCAGCTTTTTGAGTGACACATGGCTTGTGGCCTCAAGTTATAGCTTAAGCTTTGAATATATATGTAAGTAATCTTTGTTTGTACACCTTCGATATTATCATAATTTTAAACTTTGATTGTTCACTATGCAGGCAGGCTAAAATGTTTTACATTGTATTGTTTACATTCAAAATACTTAAAGCTTTCCATTATACATTTAAATGCCGAATAACTTTTGTAATTCCAGTATGAGAATTAGGCATTTGCAAACAATGCTTCCTATTAATAACTATGGTTTAACATACTTTTTGCAAACAGTTTTTATATTGTGTCTCCCTGGCAATTGTCACTTTCTCAGACAAATCTTCAAAAACGATTTGCCATCTAGCAAATTTCGGTTGATTGCGCTAGCTTCAAAGGAACGATTGTCCTACACAGCAAGGTGTTGTGAGCAACAACTTGTGAATTTGCGAAAAACCTGCTAACGATAGTTTTGAGGCGCCTGTCTTTGATTTGACCGACTCTGGACAGTGAAACATCCAATCATAATGCACAGGAAATCCATTAGCTTTTCAAACATAATTTTCAACGGTGAATATTCCAACATGAATTTCTTAAATATTAAAACTGAAGCTTGGAGAAACGTTACGTGTTCATTTGAATTCCGAAATATACATATATATTCTTTCCAAAAATGTTAATTTAGTGAACGAAATTCCAGTAATCGCTGGAAAAACAACATCCCAACAATTTAGGCAGGTGCGCATTTGTCAAATCCAAATCATCCTGGATACGAGACAGGTGTTATCTAAGGCCTGAAAATATTGTTTATCTAATGACCTACCACGATGAGTTCTTCATGTAAAAAGATGAAGAAAATTGAAGCTGACTATGCGCTCGCCTAAATTTGGGACTTTGTGCCGCTGTTAATTCTCAATAAGGCGTGAAAATCTCCTGCAGATGTTTCGATCTCGATTCGGTTGGTTTATGCTGCCAGCCTCGAAAATATAACTTCTACTTGATTAGTGCAGGCAACATGAAACCGGTGGTGGTGTGTGTGGAATGATAACGTATGCACATTGAGATTTTTGCGCTAATAATGAATATGATCACCAAATAGTTCATGCGATTGCTCTGAGAACTTCATATTGATTACAGTCAGCGCTAATTTTCATATTGTAATTTAGATACAACAGAGCATATTCAACCTATTGCGACAGCACCGTCTGCGGTGGCTTGGTCATGTCTACAGAATGGAAAATGGTCGTATTCCGAAAGATATACTATATGGTGAGTTGCAATTAGGAAGTCGACCATTGGGCAGACCGCACTTGTGGTACAAAAACGTTTGCAAAAGAGATATGAAAGCTCTTGGCTATGACCCGGCAAGTTGAGAAGAACTTGCTCTTGACCGCTCACATTGGAGGCATTGTTTAAAGCGTCGTCTGCAAGCTGGGGGGAACAGATACAGCTCTTGGCTGCTGAACGCAGATCACGCCGCCGGCGTGCAACTGATGCAATACAACCGAGTTCTGACTATCGTTGCCAGCGCTGCGGGAGAGATCGTTCCTTCCGAATCGGACTGTTTAGTCATTCCAAAAGCTGTAGAACATGAACATTCATGCGACTGTGATGTACATTCATGGTCGACATCGACCGAAGGATGTTAACACAATTCAGATACAGGACATCAGGCATGGCGAGTCGCATACAAGTGAACATTTATGAAAGAAGATTTTAATACCGGAGAAAACGGTGACAATTATGAACGTCTTCCAATCTGCGAATTTGCAGCAAGCGTTGCCACTAGGATGTGCCTTAATTTTAATAACGGCGTGAGGTGTGTTATCTGTAACAGTTTGTGGCTTTGATCAATTTTCATGCTAGAATACGCTCAGCCGCTTTAATCATTTTCAAGATTATGCTTATTTTTATTATGTTGCTTTTAATTTACTGAAGACATTGTTTGTTCAGTTTAAGAACAATCTTTAGATTATGTAGTTTCTCACTGAAATTACTACAATGCGAAATTCATTCAAAAAAGTTTAATTGGTGACCATTCGATCGCACGGTGTCAAATAATTTGCTTCGGTGTGAAGATCAATATTTGCGTTGGTGCAGCTCAAAACCATAAGTAAGAATGACTTGAATCTACTCGCAATGAAATGAAACCGGCAGAATTTTATCATCAGCGCGAAATGGTGGTTATGATGGTTATGATAGCTGGTGACTTAAATATGGTGATGAATCAACAAAATCGATAATTTATTTTCCATTACAGGCGAATTTGAATTAAATGCACTACCGGCTATCGGAACTCAAATTACCGTTCAAATAATACAAGTCCGAAATTATACAGATCCCCGTGCGATCACGGTCTCTCATGCTCATATAAACTCACAGGCTATTCTCTAGATTACACAACTTCGAAATAGATTGAAATACAAATAGGTGCCTGGATTTGTGGCAATATAAAAATTAGGCTAAATGTGGAGCTGTATACAAAGGCCTCTCTTATCTCATAGAAATGCTACGGTGGATCTTTGAGCTATTTCTTTCGGGTGAACTTTCTATAATGACGAGCACGTCTATACACGCGGTTCTGGACTATGCTGCTCAAGTCTGGACACCATGATTCTAAAACAAGAACACGATTCTGTACCGCATTTATAATTCAGCGTTTAAACTTGTCGATGGTTTCGAGATTCAGTCTAACATTGAGGAATCAAGACTATTGCACCCGGAGACTTTCGCAAACAAAAAGATGTGATCTTCTCCTACCATAAAAAATATGCAAAAGTTAATTCACACATTGTTAAACCTGTGCAGATGAAAAACTCTCAACGAGACGGGATGTGACTATTTTATACTGAATATTTCACATCTGGTATTTTATTTTGGACATGATACCAGGAAATGCGAAAGTGCCAAATCGCTTAATTTTTATAAAATGAAAACTTTACGCGTCTACGCTAGCTAATCTCGTAGTTTCCTCACTTAATGACAAAACATTATTTTGCTTTACTTTTTATTGTAAAGACTATTTGCTTATATAGATTCATAAGCTGGCCAATTAATCTTTAACCTCGAACCATAAGTCTGGAGCGAGTTCTCCTGTTAAAGAGAAATAATTGTAATGAGAATCACGCAATTATTTTACTGCATTTTTTCGCAGAATCATTTGGCGATAAACATCTTTTAGTTATATAAAACGATACGCTCATATATTTCTTTTCCGTAAAGTTTAGTAGGTAGTGTTGCATAACCAGAATTAAGGAGATCTTGGCATGTACTAATGTCAACCACTAGAGACATGTAGTATCAATTATTAAACCTCTCGTTTCTAATGATCAGTTTTCCGATATGGGTCCATTGCGAACGGGCGGTGTTCCTTTTGTAAATTATGCACACCATTCCTTACAATTACAACATAGATAGTTCAGTGCATTCGCCATACCTTACCGCTGCTATATCACCTTCATCGATAAACGAAAAACAAAGGATAAAATAAAATCTCCTTTTACCGCTTGTTTGGTTGTTCAACTCCGGTATGTGAACTTAATCTGAAATGAATAAACGGCCGTTGGATTGGTCACATTATCAATAGAACCAATTCACCATGCTATTAATTAAAATTAATGTCACCCATACACACACTGGCAGATATCAGTACTTGCAGCAGATGAAATACGCTGGGTGCGATTAAAGAATGTCAACTTGAAATCTGGTTGTTAAACACGATTAATGAGTACAAATTTGTGTTGCTTGTGGTCTATAGAAAACGTATGGCTTGTGAGCACATAATTTGTGCTCGATGGATTTCTAAGAATTTATGTAAAAGTTGCTAATGATTGAGCATGCGAAGATTGCTAATAGTTCCGAATATTTTACGATTGTTGGCTATTGATTGATACCAGAAAAAAATAAACTAACTTTGTGAGCATACATTTCAAGCTCACACTACTCAAATGTCCAATTATTTTCGGTAATGGAAGACCGAGATAATATTCAAAACAATAAAACTAATATAATCGTTATTATATATACGGGTGTAATTATGTCGCCTCTATTTCAACCAAACGCACTAAATTTTGTGTCTAATGAGCTGGAATGACTGACCTAGTTAAATTCCCCTGATGCCGTTGTCAGAATGTCTCAGATTTATTTTTGTAGACAATGTGAGCATGAAAGTGAGGGGGCATATATGATAAATGTGACCCACTACGCATGAACTATTCTTTCCATCCGGTTAGGCTAACCAACCAGTCCACATGTAAATTGTTGGTTCATATTAGCTATTGAATGTCTGATAAAAGATCCGTTGCTGTTGACCAGTTAATGAAAATATGTTTGCGTTAATTTTGTTTCAAATCGAATCGAAAACAGGTCATTTTTCAATATTTTTGATAAAATACGAAGTGCAGTGCAGATACGATAACGGAAATATGATTTTATTAATCCTCGATTAAATTTGGCTAGGTTGTATAGTATAGCTCATACAAATTCATAGTGGTAATCTTCCATTGACAAACTTGGAATGAAGTGTAACGGCTTTACTACGATGCATAATAACCATCCTTACTGATAATTATGTTTGCTGTCAATTATATGCCGCGATCTCAATCTAAAACAAGCATCAGAATACAGAATGACCCAACTGATGGTATATCGTGGTACTTAATAAACGCATTTTTATTTTTGCATTACGGCCAGTCACAGTGTTCCATTCATATTTTCCGATCAATTTTAAAAATCGAAAATTGGCATCACCTGAGGCGTTCTAAAATGATATTTTTTGTAGCCATGTTCAGATATCGAGTATTTATACATAACTTTGCTGGTAAGGTTTTCTCAACATGTTGGACTAAGGTGAGTACGTGTTCATCTTCAGAGCGTGTTTGCAATAAAGGTCACTTTTGACTTGCTGTGTTCTATATAAACACGTTTGTAGGATAAGCACAACAGTCAAAGCGAGTTGATAGCAATCACTTAGGAGACGAAAGGCTCTTCCATTTTGTACAAACGTGAGCGTAAATCATTACAATTTCTTCCAATATTTTATAGCGTGCTGTGGAATCTGAGATAGAGACAAAGACTTTCAACGCTTGGAAATATTTAAGACAATGTGAGATACAAGTAAACCCATGTTACATAGTAGAGACTATTGGAATTGCATTTCACTAAATGCGGATATCATTTTTCCTAATTATGTGTAATAATATTGTTTAAACGTATAAACGTGTTACTGTTGTAATTACGGTTAGCATGGACAGTCGCCACACTGTAAGCGAAAAGCGACTTACTAGTAGATATAATCCATGTAAAAAGCATTTTGTTAGTCACTTTACGACAATAAATTGTTTATCAACCATGGGCGACACTCCATGTCTAAACCATCTAATATATCGAAGATTTATGTTACCACAGGTAGGCTGTTAGTATCAGAGTAGTCACAGTTCACCATATGCTTCAGTGTCACAATCGAATGCACATTCGAATGAATTATGTTCTTCGAGGTGACACTTGTTCCGGTAAAGCGGCTGCAATGCGGCTTTGATATGCTTAGGTGTGTTTGCGCGCGTGTTGTGTGTGTGTGTGTGACCCCTTCAGTACGATCACACCATTAACCGATGGCATATTCGACTGAGTTCAAAACCGGTTAACAAGGTCATGCTCAGATGATTCGGCATAGCTGGTATAACACCCCTCGCTTGAAAAGCTAAGTAAAGAATCATATTTGACAACGGTGTTTGCTCAACAAATAATTTCCGCCCCAAAACGAGCTTCAGACAATTAGCGGATAAATAAATCAAAACTTTAAGGCAAAATGAATCCCAGTTTTTCATTTATTAGTATAGAAAATTCCGTGAACAAAAATATGGCTCGAAGATCTTTTAGGTAAGGTTTTGAAAAGCGCATATACCGTAAAACATAAGATATCCAATCCACATAATTGATTTGCTGTTTTTTATGGAATTGTTGATAATGGATCGATGCCCATTCCAGTTTATTTCCAAATGTAAATCACTGTGTGTAAACAGTGATGCGAGATGGTGGTTTAATTTTTGAGGAAATTACAAGAGACGTAGATTAGGTTATGCACACTAAATCTTCACGTTAACAGAACTGATCGATTCTCAAAACCAAGACGTACTCAGTATTCACGTGAGTTTATTCAATCTATGTTCAGCATTCCATGTGATCAATAATTTGCGGTCGGATCATCTCATTCCGTCATCCTAGAATCAAGTTAACAGTAAACGGAATTAAATAACGAAATCAATTCTCTGATGATGACGGCAAAAACACGAAACCGAATATGGTGTGTAAATGCTGTTGATGTGAGCACGTTGCGTGATAATCGAAAGTTCTGAATGTCGAACCGTGTTACATACATTCGAAAATCTTCAGGTGGAGGATCGTCGATGACACGTTAACTTACATATTCGTCATTTACACATCACAGCCGGTTTCCGGCTGTTTGTCGCCATCCGGTGGAGACTGTGGGATTCGGTTTAATAAAGCTTGAAACAGTCGAACGTAGTAATCTAAGTTATAATTAGATGCGAATGCATTTTTTAAATTTATTTTTCATTTTCCAATATCAGGGCAGCTACATACACAGGGCCGGTTTTGTCAACATGCCGCTGCAAATTGCTATGTCACTACGCTGTCCCAGATTATTTTTCACGATTTTTGGCAACTGTTTTGTGTCGGGAATGATAGGAAATTGTAATCAAGAGCTAACTTAGCAAGATTCGAATAGAGAACATGTCAACTGAACGATGCACTTTTACTTCATGAGAGCAAGCTCAGGAACTTTCTCGTACATGTGTACATGTGATGATCTGATTGTTTTATTGCGAAAATAACGGTTTAGAAAACCCGGTTTTTAAATGCGTCTCGTAGATGACACTTAGATGTTCAATACAATTAATGTATCTGGGATTAAATTACTAACGTTGTCAATGTTTTGTACACGCGACATGATAATTTGAAAACTATGTTTGCTAGAAAATTATTAGAAATCACCTTCACATGACAAAACTGAATCAAGAAGAGACAAAATTTGTTCCATTCACAATATCATGATTTATTTTGACGCAAATCAGCGAAAAACCTTGGTTTAAGAATACACATTAATGGTAAACATGCAGTTCAGGTGTTTGATTGAATAAGAGGAAAGTACCGATCTGGAATCATGCCTATTTAAATCAAACCTGATATACAATTTCAGCAAGGTTATCATTTCTACTGGGAACATGCCATTGCAATGCCATTGCAGTACTTTGAAACAATTTGTTTTCTTACTAATGATTCCTGGGAATATCCGTCAGCTTTTTTAAACTAACCATCTAATCAAATATATCTTTCATAAATGATTGCAGTTTTGAGTTTATACAGAGAACGGGTTCTCGTAAGCCAACTCACGCATTTTATGAGAGAAATACCTCAGATTTACTATAAATGTGTATGAAATTTCCGAAATTATTAAGAATCACGTTTATAAAAGCATTAATTAGCGTATCATCTAACAATCCAATAAGGATCCCTTTCTTTTATCTATATCTTTATCTATATCTATATATCTATATATTTTATCTTATTGTAAATTTAACTGCCTTTTCAACTATAAATCTTGAATCTCGATGAATGCGTACGTCAATATGTTACACTGCATAAAGATTGCGACATTTCGACAATATCCACATCGAACGCATTTGCAATTAAACAATTCTCTCTCTCTCCCACTTGTATATGCTCACGCCTCTTGACCCATGAGGGAAACGTGACAGCTGATCGGCATTACAAGAAAAAGGCGGGCTCGAATGCACGCTCCAGTCGTGAATTTTGTTTTGACACGTGTGGCGTGAACCATTCGCTTCCTTCACCTTGCACTTCCGGACGCTGATCGATCAACTTGTCAAACCGAGGTGTCGATACACGTTGATTTCACTTTGAATGGTAATGGACACGAAATTAGCATACAGATTGGCCACCGGATGCTTGGGGTACTTGGTTAGCTTGGAATATTCAAATGCTTCGATTGGATCGATATATATGACCGAAACAATAGGATAGAAGTTTACTTTAATTTGTTTCTTTGTTCTAACTGGATTAAAGTTTGTGAAATTTGTTTTATCTTTTTGAAAGGAGCAATTTTATGCGCCGATAGTCCAGCTTATCATAGTTATCTCTTTTTGTGAGCTGATGGGGCAATATCGTGGCGGTGTATAGCCATTTTGTATGAGAGGTACGGGCTCCTTGGATGCGGAATTATTTTGCCATCTCCGATAGAATGACAAAGTTAGTGATGGGTCTTCGCAGCACCGCACACCGAATGATTTTGATGTCTAGTCGTGCCTAAAGATGATACGGTGAGATGCCATTCTTAAATATAAAGTTTGTGTCAATAGAATGACACCCACTAAGACATTTGTTTCAATAGTAGTGAGAAAGTTACAGACGGACATACTCAATCACGTATTGATTGCTGTCGCCATTTTTTTCAAATCGTGTTAAATATTGTTGGAATTCTCTTCCTCAACAGGCGGCGAACTACAACGCAATATTTGACCCACCTATTTAAAAGCACATCATTTATGAGACATACTTTTGACGTACTCTACTCGTTACATAATATTCTTTTTAACATTTACAATAATAAGTTAATCATAATGGTAATTCTTTGGTGTTCTAAACATGAATCCTTGATTCTTGAACCAGTAACACATTTAAATCCGGCGTCAAACCAATATTAACAATATTTGATTTGTAGAACAAATTGAACTTATCAGATAATAAATTTTATATTGTGTTACAAAAAGAAGCTGAGATAATTTAGCAATTTGTTTTCTATCAGTTCAACAAGTTGTTTTGCTTACACAAAAATTTTGCAGCAGAAAATCAACAAAATAGAACAATGGAATACTAAACGTGTGGCATATAGAAATGATAGAAATTTTCGATCAACCATGGTATACCTCGAGGATATCGTAATTATAGATAGCTATGCCAATAGTGTTTATAGTATCAATTGCAGTGATTTTCTGGTGTGTCCACAGAACATGCAGCTTGGGAACTTCCTGCTGAAACTTCAAAAATTGAAACAGCTTTAGTTGAGCCTATTTTAAACACAGGCCACATTGTAGAACCTAAAAATGTAATGTTTTGTGGCATTAAGCCTACATGCAGAGGTAGGAAATCTCCTAAGGTTTGTGAATATGCGGTCAATAAGTTTAATGGGTCAGATAACTTCACGATATGACACTCTCGGCACTGCAACGGAAAAGCATTAATATGAGTTAAAATGATGTTTATATTCAAAAAGTTTACTGCAAATTTGTCATTTACATGTGAGACACAGTGTCAATTGACCTCTACGGAGTTCACGCTGATCTGATCTTTGTTCAAGTGACTTGACACCCCTAGGATTTCAAGATGCAAGATTTATGGTTTTAAAAGCAATTAAATTTACAATAACCACATATTCAAAATATGGGTATATATATAGATATAGATATAATGAATCGATAGTTTCTTAATAGTTGAGGAGGGAGTAGAATCAGGGTCAGCTCTCATATAGTTGTCAAGTTTTTATTTGAATATAGCTAAACTGTTGTAATTTAACAAATTGGCTGGAAGGGAATTTCAAACAAAACACACGCACCGAATAAATATATCTCCATCAGATGCGTTAGAATGTAATATTTCTATCATGCAATCATGACCACGGATGTTGCTAGAAGATCGAAGTTGGAATAAGTTATCTAGGAGTATAAGTTATCCATTGGGTATAATGCTGTCAAGTGGTAAGGTATCGAATAGAGTGCTTCTCAATTATGTCAAAGTCAAAATTTTACGCAAAAATGATTCAACTGATTGGTTTCGTAGTTCATTATCACGGCAACGATCAATCGATCGATCCCAAGCATTTTCCAATATTTTACCGAATACACATTCTGCGTATGATAAAATCCTGTAACTCACCTTGGTCTATCATTGATTGTGCTCAAAAGAATGCCGTTAATCAAGTTCCGTGAAATTTTAATCTTCGCGCGGAAGATATCATCATTGGCATGCTTTGCATCACCCAAACCGCAACATCAGTTGCTCCTATCTTAAAGTGAATTTCACTCATGATTTTACACATCGATTATATTTGTGACGTCAAATTTTAAATTTATTTGTAGAATTTTCCTACCTTTTTATCAGCAAAATCTGATGTGTGTGCTAGAACAACATAACGTCTTGATTATGTTGTCTACCGCAAAACATGATGTAATTGCCCATTTGAACAACATGTTATACCTAAAATACCTTTACGTTCGCCAGATCTGAAAATCTATAGATGAAGTTAACAACAATAGTTCCGTTACACTGGTATTCATGCGATCGATTATTTATTAGTGATTCTCGGTGAAATCCGCGAAAACTGGTTACAATCAATTCAACCCCCAAATTTCCACCAGAGCCTGATGACAGTCTGATTAAAATTTTGTTTTCTTCCTGTCAGAGCGGATATTGAGATAAGTCCCTTTCTCTGTACTGGTTTGGGAACAGAGTTATTTGGATTGTGTGTGTGGAGAAGCTGGTTAGACTAAACCTCATTAATCATAGTCGGTTGTGTAACAAGTGTTTGTCACATACATGGGTAACTGTGATGCACAGAGCTCCGGAGGTTATTGTCCCAGCGGTTTAGAATGTCAAGACATCGTATTGGCGCGTGTTCACAAGAATAAATATGCAGAGTTCCATCACCGGTTTGGTTCAAATCAAAGAGAATTTGGCGCGGAGAAACAAAAGAAAATGACTGGATAAGTAGCGGTCTTATGATATTTTATTACACGATATTCCTATCAAAGGTTATTTCTGGCTATGGAATTGTATTTACCACATGCGCTTTTTTGAGAAAATGTCATGGCTTTCGTAATCAATGATCAAAAGGGTTATGGGGGACGTTCAAGACTAAGTGCGGATTCCATAACATCTTTATTTTATTAGTCACCACAATGTAGATATGAAAATTCAAGTTAAACATAAATATATATGTATATATAACGGTAGATCCTGGTATCACTAAATGTGTGAATTTTATTCTCATTAATGAGTCGCTCAATATTTGCGAACCTTATTGTTGAACTCAACGGTACACCTTACAAGCACGTAAAATTAGGTAAACTCGCAGGAATTGCGAAGCCAATTGTTATGATGGTCATCATGATACACACGCTCAATAACGTGAAAAAGAAGAAGTATTTTGTTCATAATGGATTTACAGGCTTTACAAAATATTCAACCTCTATCGTATAAGATGACCCTTGTGGTAAGTTTACCAGATAAAAGTTGATTGCTATGCTTAATGAAATCAACTTGTATTACTGAATAAAATCCTGATAGTTTAAAACGTGCTCTATGAGTTAAAGTGACACATCGAACAGAAATTTTACTGTTTCGTGTTTTGTTCGAACTCGTATTTGAGTAATTGCGTGCAAATATTGTGGAGTTTACAGCGAAATCTGAAAAAAAGTGTTTCTTCCATCTGACTATTTGTTTGTTTCTGGGAAGTTTCGAATTAAAGGCAGCGAATGTTAACAGATTTTGGTGATATTTAATAATCTTATTTTAAGTGTAAAAGCTGACTTCAAGCGGTTTCCGAACACCTTCTGTCAACGGCGAGTTAATGTTGCGTTTCCAATTTCTTAAACGCGCAGCCTTGAGCAAAATATACAACCACAAACTTGAAATGTAAATGCTGCAATTTAACTGCAGGCAACACTTAAAACGCATTCAGGTAGCAAGTTTAGATAAAGTCTCAAATGTTTTGGCCTAAAATAATAGCGAAAAAATATTTCCACGAATCCAGGGTAACCTGTTCAGCGCTTCTTTGTCATGGTTCTGAATGAATAACATGTAGACAGTTTTATTGTCAGGCTAATCGCTCGCTTATACACAGAGAAATCACTCAGTTAGATACACCCAAATTATTCAAACAGTTTTTAACAATAGAGAATTCTTGCAGGTATGTTGTAGGAATAGCCCAGCATTTTTCACTTGTCTCTCCCAAAGTTTTGTTGCAACTGCAGTTGATGCCATCCACAACAGAAGGTATGATGGAAAGGGGTTGGTGGGGTATTACTTGGCAAATTTCATTGCTACTGATGTTCGCACAGATGTGTTAAATTTAATTTCCCCGGTGAATGTTTCAGTTAATTCAAAGACTCAAGCGAATTCTTGTTGTCGAAGGACACAGACGATAGTTGAAGCAATGTAATATTTTTCGGAAAAAAAGAATGATATTCACTAACAAACCATAATCATATAACAAATAATGACTGGCTACCACGCTTCGC
This sequence comes from Atriophallophorus winterbourni, assembly GCA_013407085.1. NCBI lineage: Eukaryota > Metazoa > Platyhelminthes > Trematoda > Plagiorchiida > Microphallidae > Atriophallophorus > Atriophallophorus winterbourni. Next base: position 40,601 of record JACCGJ010000828.1, read on the forward strand.
AAGTTTGGAATGTGCCGGTATATTGATCTAACGAAGTTAAGCTGGATATTTCGGTCATACGACACTCGTTTTCACAACTCATCTGTCTGAACGCCACTCTATTTGTCTGATAAATAAGTGTTTCAGAGCAACGTACAAAATGATCCAAGCTTATCTATTGATAATGACTTACATACAGATTGCTGCCATCAAAAATCCACCCATCCATCTTTCTATATCCTACTACTGAATAGCGCGTGGTGTGGTTTTTATTATTCGATCATTAAGTCTACCCATCTGTTTCTCATTTAAAATCTAACCGATATAAGATCTTTGCCAAACTTGCATTGGCCTGTTTGAGGTTGACAACAACAATGGCTCGCATTCCTACCCTGGCGTACCGGCATGTGTCTTTTGACATTTATTAATGACTTAAATGGATCATGTGACCGCAGGGGTGAGTAACTGCGGCATTTAGACTGTTGAACTTTGGTCGAGTCGGGGATGTGATTAAAATGTCAAGGTCATCTTCATTCTGTCACCAAAATGCTTCATTCTCACTTAGATAGGGTTTGTCGCCACGCTTGTTCGGGTCAAATTTGACAAGTGGAAATAAATCGAAAATACGGGCGAGGCCGTGGTTTGTTTTTGTGCTGGTTTATTTGTGGGTGCCGTATGCAGGGCTACCATGCGGGACAGATTGTAAGCTTGTACGAACAGATATGATCACGCGTTTGTTGGTGGTTTTCTCTTGAGACACTGGTGTGAAATTTCTGCTTTCTCCAGCTCCTCGTGTCCAAACAACGGAATCGGATGCCTTCAGGATTTTTTCTAGGCTTTCAGATGGCCAAAATGATAATCTTGTTTGTGGTGTTATTTTGATGTGTTGGGAACGAATATTTCTTTGCACCGACTGGTAGGTGCTGGCACATTTGATTGGAACAAATTCCGATTTCTTTTTGCCTTAAGCCATAATGTTATCAGAAAATTATCGATTATCTGTCACCTGAAATAAGCAAAATTGGTAATTAATTTAATTGTCTTGGGAAGCTGGCGTCTAGCAGCCTACCTGTTAAAATTGACGTAAGTGGTTTTGTGAGAAACGGCCAACAATGTATTGTTTGGCAGTTTATTATCAACTGAATCTTGCTAATTGTTTTGTATAGGAATGGACTACTTCAATTGGTAGATCAAAATATATTGGCGTAAATGAATTTCGATTCAATAAAATACTTTCAATGTCGGTTTGCACAGAATATCAATAAGAAAATAATCGTGCCATCATACTTACTACTAACAGATTTATTTTATTTACACGTGTTCACTAAATTAATTTGTCCGGGTCGATTTGTCTATTACATAGTCCTGTGGTTTGAGACACTCGATGTAAAGCAGATGACGAAGGCCATAGATTATTAAATGTGTACTTACATGTATGTTCAAGAAGTACAATATCTATTGTATGCCAAGACTAGGAAGAAATATCCAGAATTTACAAAAAACTCATTGACACGAATTCAGTCGCGTGTATTTGTCGAACCCAGATTTCGTTGTTCAGGTTAGTGAGAATTTCACAAGCCATGATTGTAACTAATGTATAATATTTTGATGGTTTTAGCGATCCAGTAGAATTGTATTGTCCTTGAATCCCTTTCGGTAGGAAAAATTCTGTATGGATTTGCTCCGGGTGGTCCATATTTCCGTAGAAAATGAACAATATGTGTTTCCTTCAAATCAACTTTAATGATTTGAAATGCTTGGATCCGGTAGAGATGATTCATGTAAACCTTATTGTGCGAGTATGCTTAACATATACCTATCGAGAGCCGCCAATTGACCCTGTGACACCGAAAGTAAAAGAGTGTGATTGAGTGATAGTATGTTCAGCCAGCATTGAAAACTACACACGTTGAGAAAATATGAACAAGCTTAGCTAGAAATTTAATTTTTCTACTATTTTGAAGGCTGGTCGATTTTTAAGCTTACTGGCGGTGAAAGCTAATTAAATCTACCAAAAAGATATATATGCTGTTTTACGAGTCCGTAACTACGAGTTGAAAATGGAAAGCCTCATCTAATCTGGATAGAAATTAGAGAGCACAAGTTTTAAGCGATAATGTAGATTATTAGTGCTAGCTATAGCGAGATAAAATAGGAACTCTTTTGGTCCGAATTGGCTACACTTGAGAGAAACTCTTCCCCTTTGAGGACAATAAAACAATTGTATATTGCAGTATAAAAAGCTCACAAGTTTGAATAAAACCTTTGGATACATTTTACTGTGGGTCGGATATGATCAGATAAAACGCCCTAGTGCGAACCTGAAACACTTGTTCAATACCTCTGTGCCTTTTGGATAGGAAGATCACACGCTAACTCATCACGACATAACACCTCCTCAGGTGAGCATAAAAATAATGATATAGAGAAAGAAAGGTAAATTTTAGGCATGACAAAAAAATGAGTAAATGTAAGTAGTTGTCAAGACGATGTTCAAAGACAGGAAGAGATGGTGCATCTATGTTTTTGGTAGGAAAAAAATTTATGAGATTACGAATTGAAAGGGAGAAAAAATAAGGACGCGATCCAATCTACTCTGTTTTGGGGCCATTTTTGGCGATGACTGCGGTTTGATTTGATTGAGTCAACGGCGTTATTGATTCGCAAGGATGATGCGGTTCTGTCCGGATTGGGTAAGCTAGGACGAGATCTCATCTGACGGTACGGTAGTGCAATGAAAATGAGGTATTGTCTAACCGCTGTTTTTAACAGGCAAGACAACACTGAAATGTGACAAGCAAAATTTATTCAGATTATCGTGACCTCATTAAGAATTAACAAACAATGTTGGAACGTAGTTAGTGTCAAGTGATATTTTCCAACAAATGCTTGTGCTCAGAGAGTTTTTGAGATTTTTCTCACTTCTGTGTCCCGGCTATGTTTTATCGGAGCTCTCATTCTCGTAAATGGAAATTTCAGTGCTCAAGTGAACAATGACGAATGATGGTCTGAACGGGTTGTGGGATGATGCGGTCTTGGATTAATGGATGACAAGAGAGAAAGTCATGCCAACGGGTATTCTTCCCACAGGTTAGTCTTCCCAGCATCCGATTATATCAAGTCGCATGGATATCACTGGATCTCAATAATAAAAACTAAATCGATGGTGTATCATTGGTACGAAGATCAAGCGGTCACCGCAAAATGTACTTAAAGTTAAAGCGCCACTATTAAAATTCTGTTAATTTAAGGTGCATATACAATAATCTTCTGCTACATGATATGTCCGAACTAACCGAGATCAAAATATCTTTATGAAGATATTGGATCCTATCGTAGAAGAAATCAAAACATGCATTTCAGCGGTGAAAAATACTCTAACAGCATCTCCCTTGAGAAAGCTTTGTCCAAATTAGCCGCATCATTACTATGAATCTCAGCGAAGACCCTGCAATAAACCGATGTCAGAAAGCAGTGAAAAGCTGAAGTCAACCGTTTTTTGTACCAACGGTAAACCAGGGAGAGTAAAAATGGCGTACCTTGAGGCGTGAATCTATCGAGCTGGCAATCAGTAATATTCGCAGTCATTGGCTAAGTAAATAGTCATCCAACTAAAAATAAATGAAGTATCTTTAAATCGGTCTAAAAGACGAGTGGATTAATACGGAGTAATGAGCGATGAAATAAGTGTAGCGACGGCTCTCGAACCAGAAAGAAAGTCGATTCCCTCAACGTAACAGCCGTGAAACACCTCGATTAGCTAATTAGAAATTAGCATAATATCAAACGCACCAAAATAATGATACCAGTAGTTTGCCATCCATCTAAAATCAACATATTCCATAAAGCAAACACATAAATCGGTAAAGCGAATGCAACTGAAAAATCAACGTTCCATTTGAATATTTGATGGCAGAAAGAACATGCCTTTCATTGATCACAAAAATCTGTTGCGCACCATCTTAAATCAATTCATTAGATGGCGCATTTAATGGTGCGTCTGCTTGCAGACATTCGAAACAGCTTTTGATAGCGTGACGCTTGAAAAACTCTAAAAATCAATTAGACGCTTTTGCTGTAAAATTTACTAGTATACTACGAACCACTTATCATGAAGTGCCGGATTATATGGTTCACACGCCACGCACAGATTTTAAGTACGCATTACAGTAAAGCGCACTGCTATTTGCCAGCACTCATTTACGCGTTTGTCATTGAATAAGTCTACTAACTTTTTGCTATACTGCTTACCTATTGAATGTGATGATGTTATTCCATAAACGCATCAGTCGAATTCAGTGCACTAAGTTTTTTACAAGCCGCTTTGATATCACCCGGAAAAACCAGAAAATCTCGTTTCCTAAATCAGAATACTAACTTATCCGTTGGTATCAAAATTGGCGCCAGAAGTCATGTGGCTTCCTTTATCGTTGGCAAGTGTTTATACCTTAACTGAAACGAACGAATTGATTTTCATGGTGAACGATTTACAAATATCGTGCAATAGAGACAACTAACGGAACATAACTTTTCCGATTATCGATTGATGCATAAACTAATTTAATTTTCACAGAACAATAGGACGATCCCACAGGTTAAACGAAAAAATGAGGAGTTTGTGGATTTGAGACTCGGTTGAACGGGCCCGAATGCGATCGATTATGGCGACTTTGAGTAACGATTCGCTCCTGACACAGTAGGTCAAGTAAATACAAAACGGGAAGTTGGAATGTGTATCGATTATTTTTATTCAACCTAGTCGCTAGCAGTTTGTGGACAGGCGAGGTCATGATCATTTGACACAGCAGTGTTCAAGGTAAATCCCAGGATGTTTTGTTTGTCGCAAGTCTCGCCGAGGTCAACTGACTCACACACTGGCATGCTTTTCCTGCGTGCATACCCGAGGTCATGTGCAGTGAGATATACCGCAGCAGTACCGAGTGCCAGATTGTTTATATGTTCGCACTATCAACCCGCTTCACGCCAGTTTTGGTATTATCAATTGCGATTGTAGTATCAGTTTAATGTTCACCTTCGTTCGCGAATTTTAAACAATCTATATATAGTAGTTGTTGTACATCTTTGTGAGCACGGTATAAATCCGTCAACCCAGTGTTCATCCGTATATTTATTTATATACCCTGGTAACTCTTGCGGTGACATCGTCGTTCTAATTTATCAACTTAGTTGCTTCGTTTGTTTCAATTTTGAAGGGGAGTTAGAACACTCGCGGCATTGATAACGGATCTTTCTCCATTTGTAGTGCCTGCTTTATATCCCGGCGCACCAATGGACAGGGCACTCCATGTCACTTCTGTACATATTAACATTGGGAGCAGCGGATAACGGTTAAATGCTACGTCGTGACTGACGTAAAGCTTAACGTCTCGGGCTGCTTTAAACGGTAAAAGAGAATTTCAGATCAAATTTGACGGCTACCAACTGATTTAAATGTTGAACCATCCACTTCGCTACATTCTGTCATAATTAATGGGTGCATGTCGATTAGGAATCAACCAAAAAGAAAACTGGATTTTTTTACATAAGCGGAAAACGCCGTTAAAACTAAAATATAGGCGTTGAAACTGGGAAACTGAAGCGTCCAGTATATGTTTGTTTGGTTTCGTGACGATCTCCTGTACAGTAGAAGCGTATAAATGTTAGGTGTCATTAACAACGAGTTGGTAAGGTTGAAGTCCACGTGGCTGACATGCAGGAGACGCGGCTACCGGAAAAAGTTTTCTAAAAGTAAAAGATTACACAATTATTGGAAAAGTAAGTGACTCTATTAAAGCTCATCTGCATGGAGATCAGTTTGTTTCGGGAAACATTATAATTTATGTGGCAGAAACAAGTAGCAACCTAAGCGATTGAATTTGAACACAAATTTGAGGCGTGCTACTGAAGCATTTGATTGAGTTTACGTTTTTGGTTAAACGCTCTCTGCATCTTTCTTTTATCATGGTCCCACCAAAAGTCCTCAAAAGCTTGCGCAAAAAGCAACCTACTGGGATTGAGTGATGTTAATGTCACTCTAAAAATATAAAGTAATTCGCATGTATGTACGTAAGGTTCGACCAACACGGTTTATTTGTCATGGTCTAATGTCTGCAGTGTGATTTTGCTGTGTATAAACATTTGATAATGTACTCATGTACTCATGTTCAAGCACACTCTACTCAATGTGTGCTTCGCTAACATGATACGGTGATTAATGAAGAATATCATAAAGCAATCAATAATGTTAGAACACAAGCTTGAATGCTATTAAGATCAATACACCAAAAGATAAAGGAATTCAGTGTGTGTACAGAACATTAGTCGAGCATATCACATTATTCAACCCAGGAGGAATGTTTTAGGATGCAATAAAGTTATTGCCAATCATGAACTGTACTCATGAATAATCGCGGAAACGCTGCAATTAGTTTAAATAAAAATAATGCGTTGTGTGCAATTTCAACTTGTTTCAACTTGTGCAATGCTTTTCGGATTAAAATCTGGGTTTGGCACATTCCCGAAATTCTGCAACCACAACCATATTCCAAACTTAACTGTGAGATTGGAAGACTAATTTTCTCTCATTTGTGCCTCTTTGGACAAACTACATAACTCAAATAACCCAACAAGTCAGATCATCTCAAAATTAATCACATTTTCATACTTTAAAAGGCTATTAAGTTCAGCACGACGCACATAGCGGTACACAAATTTCAAGGTTCGTTTACATGTGTGGATAAATCAATTACATTCCGCTGAAAAATTGTGCCACTTCAATCTAACCATAATGCCATTAACGTCTTTGATGTAGTCTGTATTTTATGTTCTTTTCTCTCAAACAAGTCAGGTTGTTTTTTTCACAAAATACCTTACACGGAAGTTTCATTTGGTGACAGAGCTAGCACTTGCATTCAATGCCACAACGTGTCGAATATTCTATCGATTTACGAATCATAGTTTGAAGATACATACAATCATTACCCACTTACACTTCCGTCACCAAGATAAGAAACCGACCGCGTGATATGCAACGTGGGAAGACGATGTATGCTCCAGTCCGTTGAACAGCTGTAGCGTGTAAAAAAGGTTTCGTATCCACATACACGCGTGCACATACGCACCTAGAAAACAGGCGATCCTATGCGCGCCACAAGTCAGCTTGTCATGTGAGACGCAACGCCTGACAAAAGCGGTATAGGTGAATCTAGATCAAAGCTGCTTGCCGACATTTGTAAGCGGCGTCGCGTTTCAAGCCCGGAAGTTACTCTGAACGAGACAAGAGCTGTGATTATGCCGAGAAATTATGCAGAGTTACTGAAATATTCTCAGTACAAGGATACCCGCAATCGAATTTTACGATTATAGAATATAACCCTAATTAAATATAAAACTCACTGAGCCTGATCTTACTGTCTCCACCTGATGAGGGCAAACTGAGGGGGATGTTAGCACCGCAATATATCGAATGTAAAATACGTTTACTGAATTGTGAACACTGGCGTACTGCGAGATCTCGTTCAATGATAAAACTTCAAAACCTGTTTGTATACTTGAATATGGTGAAACCACACAGTCAAATTTGCGAATAGATTACAAGCAGTATTTTAAAAAACCATTATTCGTTAAATTTGTATTTTGTTTTGGGAGCTTAAGCGTAAACAAGCAGCTGTCAAAGTTTATCTAAGATATCGTGATAAATACCTTAGTTACTCCTTGTTTACCCCACAGATATTTGGCAATTATTATTGTTTTTAACGAAACTTTTGGAATTTGACGAAGAATGCAGTGAGTTATTCGAAGACGATATTCACTAAATCAGCTGACTAAAGGAATTCAAGCATCTCCCACAGGAACAAACAAAAAGTCATTAAAGTATGAAGTTTATTATACATTTCGATTTGATGAACATTTGTACAAAGAGGAAGGTTTGTAGATGATTCGGATCACCGTTGACAACAGCAAAATTGATTCATTGGATTTTTGTTCCACAAAATGTTCGAAATTCATGGCATCTACCTTTTGAATAGGTCGTTGGAATGTTTGAATATGTCGGAGCTACCGCATTGGAGATTTATTCCAAAATTTCGCGGTTACTGTGAATGCTGGTTACACTCCCGTTGCTCTCACTTAGACGTCCACATGATCCAATCGACGATTCTTCACTACAATTTTCCAAGGTTTTGCCAACGCAGGGATAGCGTTGCATCGATCTTAAAGGAATTTGATCGACAAATTGCTGCATGGATATCGATTGCATCGGATCAGGATTGCTGGTCGAATGCTGTAATGATTGGATACTTGATCGGTATTGTTGAAGAGGTCCGAGCGAATGTGCCATTTCGGAAACTGTTATATTATTTTGTGTAAGCCCAATATCATTGGAACATCCAGAAAACGGGGGTGCGTAAATTGAACTAGTCAAATTTCCTCTCGAAATGTAAGCGTTCGAATTCGAATTGACATTATTCAATGAAATCGGAGGGTTTGTCTTGTCTAGAATACTCGGAAAGTTGAAAGACGCAATTTGATTGTGAGGATTATTCCATCGATGATGTATAAAGTTGGAGAAAGACTGGCTGGGTGAAGTGGAATACGGGAATTCAGGTGGTGGTCTACAATGAATCGGATCAATTTGTAGATAATCAGAGGGGAAGATCTGAGGATTTACAGGGTTGCTCATTAAGTGCGGGCCGGGTAATCCACAAAGATGAGCACGAGTAAGCTGTGGGGATCGCGGTTCAATTAAGCGTTGTTTCATACCAGGAAGATGATGTTCTTTTTTCCATTTCATACGGCGATTTTGAAACCAAATTTTGATCTGTCGTTCCGAAAGTGTCAACGTGTGAGCGATTTCTAGACGTCTTTTCCGAGTTAAATATTTGTTGTAATGAAATTCTTTTTCGAGTTCTAAAATTTGTTGCCTCGTGTATGCTGTTCTGGTACGTTTTGAGTCAGCACTAGAGCCCAGGTAAGTAAAATCTTCGCTCTCCGAATCTTCTTCCAAATTATTGCTTTTTGAACCATTGTCCATTGTATCGATGTTAAGCTCATTAACGCTGTAGTTGGAATTTTCCTCTGTGTCTATCTTGCTGCGTTCACTCAAGTGGCCCAAATTTTCTGGAACATTATCTTTTGGTTCACTTCTGTCCACAATAGATGTTGTATTGCTAACGGGTGATTTTGAAGTTGGTGACACTTCAGAAGCTTTAGGAAGCTGCCTTGCTGATTTCTTTGCATGCTTGTGCAGTCCATGCTTCGAGGCTGAAACAAAAACGAAATTTTACAATATTAATTGAATTTTAATTCATTTAAATTAGCGTTTGATAATAGTAGTATCACGAAACGGCAAGAGAATTAGGGCTATTCTGCTGTTCTAGGTTCAAATCCATGTTATTAGGATAAATTAGCTTCATAAAGTTAGAAAATGTTTCACTAGTTCGTAAATTTTACCAAGAACAAATTTACATGCAGTATAAATACTATTGATTCTTTGGTAAATCACCGTAAAACTCCATCTAGTTTTCTGTATCAAGTTTCAAGATAACCTTGAGAGTTATACCCGCATATGGTTTCGATATCCATATTTAGTCGAGTAACTAACACTCTCTGGTGACATCTTTTAATTTGGGCCGCAAATCGAATTCGTGTTTTCGGAAACTAAAATTATGCACCAAACCAAACACGGCTTGACCGTGGGCTATCGATCGCTTGTCTGCACTGGAAAGCCCCGTCAAAATGCCGCCATCATTCGGTGCATTACCAGTTTTGCACTAAAAATGAAGTTCAAAGCGTTGAATGCTGAATTCGAGAAAATCAATTTTCATTCAATTGTTGCACATTCAACAGTTCTTGCAGAATTCTTGTAAATTCAAAGAATGTGATATCAAAATGAAATGGTCGTATTCGTTTTAGTGAGCAACAACTTGTGTTGATTAATTATTGAAAAGAAACACATGACGTATACCGAAAAATTCAAACACAATGTTACAACACGAACAAATTATAAGAAGGGGCGCGCGTAGGACACTCCATAGAATGTAAGGTCGACGCCACCACGTCATGCACAATAGCGGTAAGTGAAATATGACCTTTGAGTGTACAGAACAGTTTTCGCCACCTATCCAGCCTAATGTAATTGCAAAGAATCAAAGCATGCGTGTATGTTGGTGCGCGCGCGCTGTCTAACGTACTAAAGCGGCAGATGTCAACAGAAATTCGTAAGTTTCAAAAAGCCGAACTCTTTGTTGGACGTCTAACAAATTTTCAGGGCGAAAAGTTCAACTTGACAGGTCCACGAAAACGAATGGTCGGCTAGCGCAAAGATCAATAAGATCCGTTTTTGCGCGACTTTTCTTTGATCACTTGACCAAAGGTCACACAATGTGTCAAACATGATTGGGAACTGCAAGAAAATGGCCTTTTGAAAATTTGGGAAAATTGCATGATACAAAATGCTTTCCGAGCGTAGAACGCAAATTATTCAATATTTAACATACGAAGATCATAATGTTATAACTACACCGATGATGGCTAGTAATGTTCAATCATTTGATATTTACCCAACAGGGGAAGTTGAGAAGTTCATGCAACCCTTAATTTATTGGTGCAGTGATTCGACTAAAATTCCAAGGTGACTTTATACGGAGAACCTTTGAACCCGAACTTAACTGGCCTCTGCAAACCCTAAACAGATATTTACGAATTAAGGAACTGTTAGGCATGTGCAAATAATGGTTTTGTGCCTAAAATATATCGTTTAAACTCAGTTATTTTCTCCCGGATCTGAACATACCGTCTAAGATATATTCACACTATTTAGAAATGCCGAGTTGTTGTAGTGTGTGTGATTATCTACAAAGTCAAGGCTTCAAGACAATAATTTCAAAATGTATCAAAGCCTCTGTGGATTTAGTGTCCGATAGATAACTTTGAACTATTAAACAGCTGTAATAATGCAGATTAACAACAAGTTATATACTTAAAAAACCCATTCAATTAGATTACAAATAGGAGAGATGTAATGATCAAGCTGATTGTTTGTGACATTCTCATAGAATGGTCTTATAAAATACCGATAATTACGACAACCGTTTGAATTGTAATGTGATAGTTGTTCGCGCTGCCGTACGCTGGCATATTGCTATGCCTGATTTCCTAAGCTCTCGTTTGTTTTACAGATTCACTTGTTTCCATAAATACGTTAAAATAAAGTCTGCCCACAAACAACTTTACAAATCATATTTGTTTCATCAAAAATCTGTGCTGAACTCGCAATTCAAATGAACACATGCTTACGTTGACAACATCTTCAACGATTTTTAAAATGTGATTGGAAAAAAGCTTTTCATAAAATATGCAAAATATCGATCATTGTCCGATGCAGTCAGGCTGAGTTTAGCTTGACCGAGGTTAAACGAAATACAGTTCATGCAATTACTGTTCTCTAAGTTATCCCTCAAATGCCATATATTTCTTAACAAAATTAATATAATGGGTTAGTTGCAATGCACGTCTTCCAATCTAGGCCACTGTACATCAAAGGACACCGTGGTTGCATACGAAAATAATTGAGGATCGACAATATCAGTGAAAATGTTAGCGACAGACTTTCACACTGTCCTGTTGTTGAACTCTCAACAGGTATTTATCTTCTTGCTTTTGATGAAGTTTTGCTTTATAGTGAAAATATGAAAGTAATAAATTTAGTTTACTTCAAAATATTATCATAATATTGCAAACTTAAGCAATTTATAAGAAGATATTGAATATTGTCAGAACCAGAAGATTTTTGTTCGAATAAATTTTGTGTTTTATTTTCAAATCTTACCAAGGTTTGCATTCCAAACTTTATAAATCTTTCAAACTTGTTATTAACCATTCTCTTGTTGAATGTATCAAAATTTGGTGGATTGTAGTAAATAAATTACCATCAAAACGAGATTTTAAAATTAATTCTGAAAAACCAGAGATTTATCTCTTTTTCTTTGAAAATTAAAAGCGTTTTGCACCTAAAATTTTCCCGATATGTATTCACTTTTACAGGCTGGATCTAGATAATTTCATTATTAATTAACCCTTATTATAACCACATATAGTTATCCGTAGCACGGCATGGTGACACGTATCTAGCCTTTGGTCAGGCCCGTTAGATATCAGCTCTCGTACCCTCAAAAGCCGCCTTGTATATTGGAAACGTTGTCTGTCATTCCTGGCAACCTGGATCAGAAACTTGTCATGAACAGGATAAATGGTTTTGTGAATGATTTATGTGATTCCATTCAACCGGGTCAGATCAACAAGAGAGAGGTCGAGTAATTGCCGTGAGATCTTGCACACAGCACACTGGGTGTTTGCTTGTTGAGAGCGAGGAAAACAATTGTGCACCTGCTCGTCGCTGGTAAAGTTCGGTATTTGTAGCATGTGTTCAAACAATGTTAGACGAATCGGTATGAATGAACACCGTCCCCATAAGCATGTATAATTAGTCTGGGAAGAAGAGTTGTTTTCAAACGTTATCAATAGTTTAAAAACTATTTGTTTTATCATAGTGAAGCTAATTTACATATGAAATATATTAACTTAAGGTTAATCATTTTCATTAAATACACCTTTTTGACGCCGATGAAAATTATCAACAAATACGCAATATCAATGTTAGATGCACGTTAAGCATTACCGAAACTATCAAAGCAAAACGTCAGCTAAATCGAGAAATTTTGACACAAATCGTTTAGATTCGTAAACGGTCACGTGCTTCGTGGGTAACGTGTTTGGTCACGGGTTCACAATATATCGAATTGCCCGTCAGTTTGCGCGAATTAAATTCATGGTTTAGACTTCCGCTCACTTCAGGTCAAATAGACTTGCCAACATGGATAACGTAAGGAATAGGGGATAATAAGTAATATGTAGTGTGTTGCCCACAACCCCCGAAGTTAAACACCATAACAGGTTTCTGGATGTAGACATTCAACAGGTGGAGACAGTAAGATTAGGATCAGTGAGTCTTGTAACAGTGTAAGTGGTAAACAAAGTTAGGGTTTTAAGCCACTGTCGTTTCGTACAACGGACCATGTTGTTCATACACAGAATCACAAAGTGATTCGTGGTCAAGCACTCGAGAAGCCTACGGATGACCAAGGAATATGCGTTTAGAACATTCAATCGTGTGTGCAACATCGTCTGGAATTGACCCACACGTCACTCGAAACTTGATTTTGTTAAGATAAACACCATTTGGACTGCGGTAGACGCATACACCTTCCCGGGAAAATTCGCAGTAGAGCATTATCCTTATGTTAAATGTTGATTTCGGATTAAATCGAAATTTTATTCAATTTCGTGCGGAACGCAACCAAAAGGAAAATATTATTTTAGCATATTAATGATTAGGAAAATATAGAGCGAAAAATCAACATTCATTAGCCCAAACACTATTTGGTAGAAAACCAGACGTCTACCAACACTTATTTATTTAGTATCGAATAACATTGTTATTTAGCTCATTGAGTTGTAATAATGAATAAAACTTATTAAGACTCCTGATAATAATTCCTTTGTTCTGTTATATGGTTTCAATCCCACGAAATTGATTTAAGAAAATTTTAAACAACCTATTTGGCTATTCCGTGAAATTCATCATCACAAACATCATTCTAACTTTAAAAGTTATATCCTAACCCATTTCTTGCCATAGAAAATACAACATTCCATTCAGGCGAACGCAACTGTTTTGTTGGCAAGACTTGTCGAAAACAAATTAGAGCACATTGTGTACATCAATATTTTGACTAGAGAACGGACGTTACAAAAATAACAACGCCTCGACTGGGGATTATGTTGTGCAAACAATCGGGAACGGTACGAAACAATCGATTTTATGGCGGAAATCACTGCCGTATTCTCTGTCCAATGTATGTGCTGAAACGGAATAATATGCCCATGTATCTGATTGCGAAAAATAAGTATTTGACGAAATATTTCCCTGAATAGCTCCATTAAATTTTCTATGTAATAGGCACCATTGATGTACAATCTCTATGACTCCAGAAGGCTGACTTTGTAAACATTCATTTCAAATTATTATAAATATGGTCGTTTGAAATAGATTATTTCTACAATGATAATAGCATGAAACACACATCGTGTATATCTGAATTCTATGTAACAAAGTAGCAATGTTAATCTATATGGGATTTTTCAAGTTGTCCAAGCTAGATAAAAGAACAAACAATACATCTTATTTGATAATTACCGCAAACTCTCTAGAAAGTATATGGCAAACGATGCGGGTTACAATCATATGCTAAATTGTTGTGTTTGTTGTTGTTTTTATTGTTCCGAGACAGTGTGAACCGATTTCCAGCCCGTTTAATTATGCATTGCCTTAGGGAGTGTACCAAAACATTGTTAACTTTGCCAGGGATAATAAACGTCTTCCTTTGCCCTACGATGAATTAGGATGTAGTTATAGGTATTCACAATGTCCCGTACATCGAGGGATTGTGATGACTGGGTCTACGTACTTTAACCCAAAGGAGAATAGAGCGCGATATAATCTTTATCTATAAAATTGTGCCTACAAGAGGAATACCCTATACTCTATTTCTATACATCTCAAGTTCACGCATGGATCGACGGCAGAATTTTTTACCGTAAGTGGAAACATTTACTTGAATTTCCTTCTTTAGCATGTGATGGACGGTCCTTGCCCGATAATATTTATTCAAGCGAAATTGGAATTATATAAGCAAAGGACCATCATTTTTGGATCGCAAATTTGATATACTCCACACGTTATATACTATGATTTTTTAAACTTTTATTTATAGCGTAATCATGTGGTGTTCTAAAATGTTCGCATTTTCAAGTATATAACTCCTCAACTCCTTGAATCTCTTGATGTGATTAATAGTACGGCTTCAATAATTTCAATAAACCAGCATAAGTCATTAAATTAAATTTATCGAAATTAGTTGAACGGCATAAATTCCTGTATGCCTGAGCACTCTAAACGTTGTTGTTGTTTATAAACACATTCGGTCGATGTCGACCA
Source organism: Atriophallophorus winterbourni (assembly GCA_013407085.1). Taxonomy (NCBI): domain Eukaryota; kingdom Metazoa; phylum Platyhelminthes; class Trematoda; order Plagiorchiida; family Microphallidae; genus Atriophallophorus; species Atriophallophorus winterbourni. Next base: position 55,635 of record JACCGJ010000828.1, read on the forward strand.
TGAACGTATCTCACAATCGCATGAAATGTCAGGTACCACAACTTTTCGAACTACTAAACAGTCCGATTCGGGACAAACAAACTATCCCGCAGCGCTTGCAAATATAGGCGAAAATAGGTCGTTGGGCGTCAGTTGCACACCGCCGGCTTGTTCTGTGTTCAGCAGCCAAGATTTGTATCTGCTTCCCCTCGGCTTGCAAACGACGGTTTATACAATGTCTTCAATGTGAGCGGTGAAGAGCAAGTTCTTCCTAACTCGCGAGGTCAATGCCAAAAGATTTCATATCTCTTTTGCAAACGTATTTGTACCTCAAGTGCGGTCGCTACGGACTTCTTGATTGCAACTCACGACAGAGTAGATCTTTCAGAATACGACCATTTTTCATTCTGTAAAGGTGGTCAAGCCACCACAGGCAACGCTGTCTTAGTAGTCTGAGCATGCTCCGTAGACCAGTTTTGAAACCACTTTTGAATTAGTCACTTTGTCCATCCACGATATGTTCAAGATACGACGGATGCCTCGTAGATAGAAAGCATTCAGCTTCCGTTCGTGTCTTGCGTGGGTGGTCCAGGTTTCACTGTCGTACAGTAAATTACGCTTTAAGCTGCATACCATCATTTGTGTCTTTACAGTCAACTTGCGATTACCCCAAACACGAGAGTTCAAACGGGACAGAATGACAGCTGCTCTGCAAATCAGCTTATCAATCTCCGTGTCTAGCTAGAGGTTATCCGCAATGGTTGAACCAATATAATGGAATTGATGTACTGATTCAAGCCGACAGTTCCAACAGTTTCTCTTGACCAAGGACTTTGGTCTTGCTTTTGATGATTGTTAACCCAAAGTCTGTATGCTGACGAAAAACAGTTAATTATTGCCTGGAGGTGTTCTTGAGAGAGAGCAATAAAAGTTACATTGCCTGCGAACAGCAGGTCACAGATTAGCACATTCCGTGCCTTAAATTTTGCTCTTAACCGGACAAGGTTGTAAAGCTTGCAATCACTTCGCGTGCGTAGGTAAATGCCCTTCTGTACGCGTCCTAAAACCGTACTTCAGAAGCAGAGCTAAGAGAATGCATATAAGAAAAGTTGAAGTTGCCTAAGGGAGAAGATAGTGTAAATGGTTGATATTCCTATGCGAAACGACATCGAAATTCAGAGTAAGAACAAACAGCCAAAAATTGTAGCCGGATATGTAAGACTTTAGCAAACAATTTGCTTACAACATTCAGAAACGAGATTCCACTGTAATTATTGCAGTCGCCTCTATCATCCTAATTCTTATATAGCGTGATGATCTTCGTGTCTCTCATCTCTTGTGGGACACACTCCTCCTGCCCGCACTGAAGAAGAAAATGGTGAACAGTATGTAAGAGTGCTGCTCTACAGCATGTGATGAGCTCAGAGGGAATTCCGTTGTCAACAGGGGCCTTCACATTTGCTAAGCGGTCGATTGCCCCATTGAGCTAATTAAGCGTTGCTGGAGTATCTAGAAGTTCAATGGTTGGCAGCCACTCAACATTTTCAAGTGCAATCGGTTACCAGATACAGATATAATGGGAGCCGTTTTAAGTCTGTTTGAACCAATGGCGCTCTTGATTCCATCATACATAACGTGAAAATTTCCAGTATCCGCAGGTTTTTGGATACTGAGGCTAATTTCAGTCCAAAAGTCATTTGCACATCGTCTTACAGTCTGTTTCTAGCTGCTCTTAGAAGCCGTAAGTTTTCATCTGTTAGCATACCTTTGAACTTTAAGAATGCTGACCGTTTATCGTCCAACACAGCAGTCATCTCAGAAGCTTTTGCTTCGAACCAGTCGCTCGTTCGAGCTTTTTTAGGGCCAAAAGTGAAAAGTGCGACTCGGCATATGCTGCTTCACATCGATTCCCAGTTTTTAAAGCCAATTCGAGTGGGGTTGACTTGTTAAACTCGGCTGTGAAGGCTTTTGCAAATCGCATAGCCAGATTAGGTTTGCACATGAGAGTGACGTCTATTCTAGGCTTGGCAGACAATTTGGTGCAGTGAAATCTCGTGTGGGGAAGCTTTCAGTTTTGCATAGACCAGCGAATGGTCAGTGTCGCATTTTGCGCTTTGATATGATATGATGAGGTGTTCGATTCCTATATTAGTGCACCTAACAAGAATCTTATCAGACTGATGCCAATGCATAGAGCGAGGATGTTTTCAAGATAACTCTAATCGTATTATGTGGTAAAAATAATAGCATTGATACCGCGTAGCGAAAATCTCTGACAGTGACATATTAATAATCTTTGAATGCTATGATTATTAAGGATTATATACTTTATTAAGTATTATTTGACTTATTGACTGTTTTATTATCAATATTCTACTCGTTCATATCGCTATCATCAATCGTGTATGGATATCATCAAATAGATTTATTTTATTTTTTAAGTTTGAATTACTTAATGGAAAGTCTCTAGAAATAAATAACATTACTTTTGTAATCTGATAAAATATTGATATTTTGTGAATTCAGAGCGCTACGAAAAATTATACCGTGAGCTCAAGAAGCACAAGAACACAAGAAATGGCATTACATTGTGCTACGGATGATTGGTGGTTCTTTTTATACAAGTTATACTATTCAAACAAGAATAGCGTTTTCTCAACTTGACAGTCTCTTAGAAGATGTTCAATGTAAGAAGCATCAAGGACAAAACCCGGTTAGATTAACTCTACACCTAGTGTCTACTCCAGCTTCCCACCCAAACTGTTGAAGTCACAACAACGAATCCATGACAGTGAACACGACTTTAGCCTGAATGAAAAATGACCTGTCACTTGGGGAGAAAGAAAAACATCAACGGCTTGTAGCCCGCACACGGACATTATCACTTGCTATCTTTCCTCAGCGACAATTCTAGCTGTATGGAACGTTAGGCAGTTGTTGAAAAACCGTGCATAACGTAATCGCGCTCTTCTGTCACGCTTCATTTCAGCTTTGATTGCGCCGTCACAACCAATGAGGATGCGGGTTGATGGTAGAAAATCCAACTCGTCTCGCAATCGAGCGAACGTTTCGGATGAATATCATCCCAAGTCAAATTATGTGGGAACGATTCGGGATCTGATACAGTCAATTTTGGCGATGACTTGTGCAAGAATGAAAGAGCAACAACAGTTGCCCCGAATACCGTGTCCATTGACACCCAGTTACAGAAAACCGATTTTGTAAACTTGGTGCAGAGACCGTGAGCGGTCACGTGCAATTTGACAGAAGAAAACAAACCTAGGTGTATTGTAAATACATTAAGCGAATATAATGTAGCTAACATTGGTGACTGGCAAATGTTACCTTCGTAAACCTGACATTGTTAAACATTTAGGTTAAGATAAATAGGAAAAGGAATTATAAACTGCGATAAGGCAGAAATGGTGAAAGAGTATGTGTGAAGAATAAGGTACGCAACCGTAAATTGAAATCTGTTAAAATCACAATCAGCTACGAAATTAAGTTCTACGATTATTATTGTTGACACGAGAAGCAATTTACATCTACAAACTAATTCCAGTTTTAAAAATAATTCGGACGTCCGAAAAAGTTTAGAGATTTCATCAGTATAACCGTTAACACATCGTCAGAATAAGAAACCTGATTTCGAAATAGATGACGTGATTTCAAATTATTTATCTCATGTTTTACTCGTCTAGATTATGTAGTATTGCATAAAAAGTTTACTCAATAATAAACAATTGTGATACGTTTTATTGTACTTATTTACTTCGACCAGCTATAAGATACCGTGGCTTGTTGGACCTCTAATTTTCTTGATCCAGCTAGGGTCCTAATTGTGAATTTGGATCTGTGTGGTTTGTTCGAATATGAGCTTGTAAACGAATCACCATTGTTTGTAGTCACGATTATATATGAAAAGCTTTAAATCGAATATTACAAACACGTTTTCATGTAATTCAAAATAGTCATTGTTGAACCGATAATTTCAGCTTTCTCCTTAGCACAAATAACTGTTTTGGGTATATAAAATTTCAAATGCGATTTCTGTTCTTTGCATGTTCTTTGCACACATTGATCCAAGATTGTTATCAAGACTGTCAATTCAGAGTTAGATTATTGTCAATACTATCCTATCAATTACTTCACATTAGAATTTCCCCAGTTGTTGCAAAGTTTAACTCCACTTCTCCGTGCCTCAAGATTTCGATTCTCAAATATATTTAATTATCCTGTCTTTAGCCAACTAAGCCAATCACCTACAACCCGGTCGTGGAGTTTGATGTAACGTAAACGCAATTAGAGGCATCGTTTTCCAGCCTCATTCCTTAACCCACGTGCATGCACATTACGTACTGTATGTGCGTATTGTCGACGAATAAATGGATCATTCAATGAAAATCTATTATTTATGGAATGCATATGGTATGTATCAAATATGCTGTACTTCATGGTATTTTTACGAGCCCTTACCATTGAATAATTTGCAATATCTTTTGTAGCTCGATATTTCGTGTTTCGATAGAATATTCTGATAATATATAGTACATAGACCAAAAGCTTCAGTGCATTTGAACTAAACTAAATACTAATCAATGCTGATAGATTTACTGATAAATATCAGTAATATATTACACCCCATAACAAATTTTGTCCTAACCTTTGGGACATTTGGTTTGACGCAAGTGAACATGACGGAACAGTTGTCACGTGTATCCATGAGTATCTTTGAAGTGTTTCGACCGCATTCTCCAGGAAACAATCACGTGTGTCATCACAAAGGTGACATGCAAGTGGTTAAAGCCGAGTAGATGAAACCGATTATATAGAACGCGCAACAATGATCCACTTCATATCCCAAGGATGACAATTCATGTCGTCCATTGTGACATGACAAGCTGGACAGGCCAAAAAGGCCTAGTTCCCGCGATATCAACTAGCCACAGCATTGGGTCTCCATGTGCAATATGAAATTGATTTTCGTGACTAAAGCAACAGTTTTATCATCATTAGCATCGCTCAAGTTTTCATTCAGAGTTTTGAATTATCGATAAAATTACTTCAGTATTGAACATAAAATGCAATGACAAATATTTACCTAAGAATATTATACAATGTGTAAAATGAACGATATTACAGTGGTCCATACCAGATAAATAAGATGAAGTGATTTCTAACAAATCAGTAAAAAGAAACTTCCATTGGTAATTATATCAGAGATATTACAGCGTCATTGTTTCTCACTTATTCATAGGAAAAATTCCTGTATGATTATGTTTGAAAATTGATTCTGGATTACGTTTATCGTTTAGAAACAATACAAATTTATCTGTTGAATTGTTCTTTCTGTGAACGGTGGATGGGTGAAGAAACTGGCAGATATTGTCAACATTTTAATGTGGAATCTATAATCTATCGTGACCAAATCTACGGAGCGTTCCTACAGATTTAGCAGTGTGAATCAATAGCGATTACATACACATTCCACAGACTCCCATTCCATCATTTTCTTCAAACACGCAAGAGAGAATCAATGGAGTTTTAAGTAACAGGTTTAATTTTCTAGCAGAAGGCAATCGACAGGTTTTCTATATGTTGATGATTGAATAGATCCTGAAGAACTTTCCATGAAACAACTGAACCACGAGAAAATGGAAACATCTAGGCTACTTGCATTTATCTACCGAGTGACTATCGTGTACTGAATATCTGCCAGGGAAAAAACGTAATAGGCTATAGATGTAGCTACAAAAATGAAACTTCAAAATACCTACACGTATGGTAAATACATCAACGCGTGTAGTCATTTAGCAAAGGAAAAAAATAGAAAGAATAACGATTAGATAGATAGATAGATAGAGATAGATAGATAGATGATAGATAGATAATAGATAGAGAGATAGATCGGATCGATAGATAGATAGATAGATAGAAGAAGATAGATTGAGGGATAGAGAGATAGATAGATAGAAGATAGATAATAAGATAGATAGATAGTAGTAGATAGCTAGATAAGAAAGAAACATCAAATGTAGATGTATTAATTAAGATATCGATTTTTCTGGTGCGTTCATCAACCAGCACTGGTAAGAAATCACACATATTCACTTGCATTTGACCATCAGAGTTTCAAAATATTCTAATTGAAAATACTATATATTTCAGAAATGAATATCGAAATGTAGGTCTGGATAAATTTTCAATACCTCAGAAAAGTAACAGAAACACCGTTCATTAGTTTTTTATCCCCAGTTCCGAAGGAAATATGGGTTCACACATAATCCCTGAGTACCCAGACCATTGACACTAATAAGTGAAACTAAACGAACACATCAATTAGCGATGGAAATTGGAGAGGATATTTATTCGGCGTGTAAATTTAAGTAACCGTTCGAGAGGGGTCTCAGGCTTATTGAATAAAATCGCAAATCGTTATAAAAGGAACGCTGCATTAAAAATAGTAATGCAATTAAATTGTATTTATTAAATGATACATAGAGTTGCGTAATTGTTGTCAATAATATAAATTGCACATTCTAAGTTATCAGAAATCAACATGAAAATTGTGGTTTGAAATATTATCATTCAATCTGTTAACCTGCGGTGTGGCACAATCAACAAGCAATTTAAATTATTAAAGTTAAACTCCGTAACTCCGAATCTTACAAGCATGACCGAGTATACGCTCGATACATATTTCCGGTTACATTTGTCAAACGGAATTAGATGGTATGATAACATGTTCTTGATCCGTGCATTTTTGTATCTAGATGACAGACATCA
>JACCGJ010000828.1:63399-142268 GCA_013407085.1 Atriophallophorus winterbourni
GTGTACCAAAACATTGGTAACGTTGCCAGGGATAATAAACATCTTCCTTTGCCCTACGATGAATTAGGAGGTAGTTATGGGTATTCACAATGTCCCGTACATCGAGGCATTGTGATGACTGGGTCTACGTACTTTAACCCAAAGTACAATAGAGCACGATATAATCTTTATCTATAAAATTGTGCTTACAAGAGGAATACCCTATACCCTATTTCTATGCATCTCAAGTTCACGCATGGATCGGCGGCAGAATTTTTTACCGTAAGTGGAAACATTTACTTGAATTTCCTTCTTTATCATGTGATGGACGCTCCTTGCCCGATACATTTATTCAAGCGAAATATTGCTTATATAAGCAAAGGACATCATTCGTGGATCTCCAATTCTTTGATATACTCACACGTTCTCTACGATGATTTTTTAACTTTATTCAGGCGTAATCCATGTGTGTTCTAAAATGTTCCGCATTTTTCAAAGTATATAACGCCTAACTCCTTGAATCTCTTATGTGATTAATAGTACGGGCTTCAATATTCACATAAACCCCATAAGTCATTAATTAAATGTTATCAAAATTAGTTGAACGGCAATCAATCCTGTATGCCCTCTCCTCTAACGTTGGCGTTTGTTGTTTTTTGGACACATTTTGTCGATGTCGACCATTACTTATCTCCAATCGCATGACCCTGTCGGTTACCACAACTTTTCGACTACTAACAGTCCTGCTTCTGGACTAGCAACTCTCCCCGCAGCGCTTTCCAATTAGGCGAAATTATTTCTTGGTCGTCATTTTGCACCCGGCAACTTGAATCTGTTTCAGCCAGCCCAGAGTTGTATCTGCCTTCCCCCCGCTTGCCAACGACGTTTTTTACATGTCTTCAATGTGATCGTTGATAGCAAGTTTCTTCCCAACTCGCGGTGGGTCAATACCCAGAGATTTCATATCTCTTTTGCAAACGTATTTGTACCGCAAGTGCGGTCGCTACGGACTTCCTGATTGCAACTCACGACAGAGTAGATCTTTCAGAATACGACCATTTTTCATTCTGTAAAGGTGGTCAAGCCACCGCAGGCAACGCTGTTTTAGTAGTCTGAGCATGCTCCGTAGACCAGTTTTGAAACCACTTTAGCATTAGTCACTTTATCCATCCACGATATGTTCAAGATACGAAGGATGCCTCGTAGATGGAAAGCATTCAGCTTCCGTTCGTGTCTTGCGTGGGTGGTCCAGGTTTCACTGCCGTACAGTAAATTACGCATTAAGCTGCATACCATCATTTTTGTCTTTACAGTCAGCTTGCGGTTAACCCAAACACGAGAGTTCAAACGGGACAGAATGACAGCTGCTCTGCAAATCAGCTTATCAATCTCCGTGTCTAGCGAGAGGTTATCCGCAATGGTTGAACCAAGGTATGTGAAATGATGTACTGATTCAAGCTGACAGTTTCCAACAGTGATGAAGGGAGGCGATATAGTCTCTTGACCAAGGACTTTGGTCTTGCTTTTGATGATTGTTAACCCAAAGTCTGTATGCTGACGAAAAACAGTTAATTATTGCCTGGAGGTGTTCTTGAGAGAGAGCAATAAAAGTTACATTGCCTGCGAACAGCAGGTCACAGATTAGCACATTCCGTGCCTTAAATTTTGCTCTTAACCGGACAAGGTTGTAAAGCTTGCAATCACTTCGCGTGCGTAGGTAAATGCCCTTCTGTACGCGTCCTAAAACCGTACTTCAGAAGCAGAGCTAAGAGAATGCATATAAGAAAAGTTGAAGTTGCCTAAGGGAGAAGATAGTGTAAATGGTTGATATTCCTATGCGAAACGACATCGAAATTCAGAGTAAGAACAAACAGCCAAAAATTGTAGCCGGATATGTAAGACTTTAGCAAACAATTTGCTTACAACATTCAGAAACGAGATTCCACTGTAATTATTGCAGTCGCCTCTATCATCCTAATTCTTATATAGCGTGATGATCTTCGTGTCTCTCATCTCTTGTGGGACACACTCCTCCTGCCCGCACTGAAGAAGAAAATGGTGAACAGTATGTAAGAGTGCTGCTCTACAGCATGTGATGAGCTCAGAGGGAATTCCGTTGTCAACAGGGGCCTTCACATTTGCTAAGCGGTCGATTGCCCCATTGAGCTAATTAAGCGTTGCTGGAGTATCTAGAAGTTCAATGGTTGGCAGCCACTCAACATTTTCAAGTGCAATCGGTTACCAGATACAGATATAATGGGAGCCGTTTTAAGTCTGTTTGAACCAATGGCGCTCTTGATTCCATCATACATAACGTGAAAATTTCCAGTATCCGCAGGTTTTTGGATACTGAGGCTAATTTCAGTCCAAAAGTCATTTGCACATCGTCTTACAGTCTGTTTCTAGCTGCTCTTAGAAGCCGTAAGTTTTCATCTGTTAGCATACCTTTGAACTTTAAGAATGCTGACCGTTTATCGTCCAACACAGCAGTCATCTCAGAAGCTTTTGCTTCGAACCAGTCGCTCGTTCGAGCTTTTTTAGGGCCAAAAGTGAAAAGTGCGACTCGGCATATGCTGCTTCACATCGATTCCCAGTTTTTAAAGCCAATTCGAGTGGGGTTGACTTGTTAAACTCGGCTGTGAAGGCTTTTGCAAATCGCATAGCCAGATTAGGTTTGCACATGAGAGTGACGTCTATCCTAGGCTTGGCAGACAATTTGGTGCAGTGAAATCTCGTGTGGGGAAGCTTTCAGTTTTGCATAGACCAGCGAATGGTCAGTGTCGCATTTTGCGCTTTGATATGATATGATGAGGTGTTCGATTCCTATATTAGTGCACCTAACAAGAATATTATCAGACTGATGCCAATGCTTAGAGCGAGGAGGATAACTCTAATCGTATTATGGTAAAAATAATAGCATTGATACCGCGTAGCGAAAATCTCTGACAGTGACATATTAATAATCTTTGAATGCTATGATTATTAAGTTTTATATACTTTATTAAGTATTATTTGACTTATTGACTGTTCCATTATCAATATTCTACTCGTTCATATCGCTATCATCAATCGTGTATGGATATCATCAAATAGATTTATTTTCTTTTATAAGTTTGAATTACTTAATGAAAAGTCTCTAGAAATATATAACATTACTTTTGTAGTCTGATAAAATATTGATATTTTGTGAATTCAGAGCGCTACGACAAATTATACCGTGAGCTCAAGAAGCACAAGAACACAAGAAATGGCATTACATTGTGCTACGGATGTTTGGTGGTTCTTTTTATACAAGTTATACTATTCAAACAAGAATAGCGTTTTCTCAACTTGACAGTCTCTTAGAAGATGTTCAATGTAAGAAGCATCAAGGACAAAACCCGGTTAGATTAACTCTACACCTAGTGTCTACTCCAGCTTCCCACCCAAACTGTTGAAGTCACAACAACGAATCCATGACAGTGAACACGGCTTTAGCCTGAATGAAAAATGACCTGTCACTTGGGGAGAAAGAAAAACATCAACGGCTTGTAGCCCGCACACGGACATTATCACTTGCTATCTTTCCTCAGCGACAATTCCAGCTGTATGGAACGTTGTGCAGTTGTTGAAAAACCGTGCATAACGTAATCGCGCTCTTCTGTCACGCTTCATTTCAGCTTTGATTGCGCCGTCACAACCAATGAGGATGCGGGTTGATGGTAGAAAATCCAACTCGTCTCGCAATCGAGCGAACGTTTCGGATGAATATCATCCCAAGTCAAATTATGTGGGAACGATTCGGGATCTGATACAGTCAATGTTGGCGATGACTTGTGCAAGAATGAAAGAGCAACAACAGTTGTCCCGAATACCGTGTCCATTGACACCCAGTTACAGAAAACCGATTTTGTAAAGTTAGTGCAAAGACCGTGAGCGGTCACGTGCAATTTGACAGAAGAAAACAGACCTCGGTCGTATTGTAAAAGCATTAGGCGAATATAATCTAACTAACATTGGTTACTGGAAAATGTTACCTTCGTAAACCTGACATTGTTAAACAGTTAGGTTAAACTAAATAGGAAAAGAAATTATACACTGTGATAAGGCCGAAATGGCGAAGGTGTATGTGTTAAAAATAAGGTTCGCAACCGTAAATTTAAATTTGTAAAAAAAACAATCAGCTACGAAATTAAGTTGTACGATTATTATAGTTGACACGAGAAGCAATTTACCGCTACAAACTATTTGCAGTTTTAAAGACAATTTGAACGTCCGAAAAGGTTTAGAGATATTATCAGTATAACCGTTGAGACATCGTCAGAATGGGAAACCTGATATTGTAACAGATGACATGTTTTCTAATTATTTATCTCATGTTATACTCGTCGGGATTACGTAGTATTGCATAAATGTTTTACATAATAATAAATAATTGTGATAGATTTTATTGTACTTATTTACTTCGACCAGTTATAGGATACAGCGGCTTGTTGGGACTTCAATTTTATTGATATAGATAGGGACCTAAGTTATGAATTTGGATCTGTGTGGTTGATCGAATATAAGCTTGAAAACCAATCACCATTGTTTGTAGTCACAATTATATCAGAAAAGCTGTAAATCGAATATTAAAAAACTTTTTTTATTTAATTCAAAATAGTCATTTTTCAACCTATAGGTTTAGCTTTCTCCTTAGCTGTAATAATTGTTTTTGGTTAAAAAAATTCAATCACGATTTCTGGTCAGTGTAATGAATAATTTATTTAACTTATTTCAATCTGCTAGATTTTAACATTTTCTCATGTTCCTTGCATGTTCTTTGCACACATTGATCCAAGATTATTACCTATACTATTTATAATGCATCAATTCTGAGTTAGCTTATTGTCAATACTATCCTATCAATTACTTCACATTAGAATTTCTCCAGTTGTTGTAAAGTTTATCTCCACTTCTCAAGATTTGATTCTTACGGATCTTTAATTATTCTGTCTTTAGTCAACTAAGCCAGTCACCTACAACCCGTCGTGGAGTTTGATGTAACGTAAACGCAATTGGAGGCATCGTTTTCCAGCCCCATTCCTTAACCCACATGCATGCACATTACGTACTGTATGTGCGTATTGTCGACAGTGGCTATATTTATAATGACCAGTTCATTACAAATAAATCGATCATTCAATGAAAATCTATTATTTATGGAATGCATATTGTATGTATCAAATATGCTGTACTTCATGGTATTTTTACGAGCCCTTACCACTGAATAATTTGCAATATCTTTTGTAGCTCAATATTTCGTATTTCGATAGAATATTCTAATAATTAATAGTACTTAGACCAAAAGCTTCAGTGCATTCGGAGATTTGAACTATTCTTAATACTAATCAATGCTGATAGATTTACTGATGAATATCAGTAATATATTACACCCCATAACAAATTTTGTGGTAACCTTTGGGACATTTGGTTTAACGCAAGTGAACATGACGGAACAGTTGTCACGTGTATCCATGAGTATCTTTGAAGTGTTTCGACCGCATTCTCCAGGAAACAATCACGTGTGTCATCACAAAGGTGACATCCAAGTGGTTAAAGCCGAGTAGATGAAACCGATTATATAGAACACGCAACAATGATCCACTTCATATCGAAAGGATGACAATTCACGTCGTCCATTGTGACATGACAAGCTGGACAGGCCAAAAATGCCTAGTTCCCGCGATATCAACTAGCCGCAGCACTGAGTCTCCATGTGCAATATGAAATTGATTTTCGTGACTGAAGCAACAGTTTTATCATCATTAGCATCGCCCAAGTTTTCATTCAGATTTTTGAATTATCGATAAATTTACTTCAGTATTGAACATAAAATGCAATGACAAATATTTACCTAAGAATATTATACAATGTGTAAAATGAACGATATTACAGTGGTCCATACCAGATAAATAAGATGAAGTGATTTCTAACAAATCAGTAAAAAAGAAACTTCCATTGGTAATATATATATATATATTTATATATATATATATATATATTTGTCATAGATAGATAGATAGATAGATAGAAGAAACATCAAATTGCAGATGTATTATTAAGATTATCGATTTAGCGGGTGCGTTCATCAACCAGCACTTGTAAGAAATCACACAAATTCACTTGCATTTGACCATCAGAGTTTCAAAATATTCTAATTGAAAATACTGTATATTTCAGAAATGAATATCGAAATGTAGGTGTGGATAAATTTTCAGTACCTCAGAAAATTAACAGAAACACCGTTCTTTAGTTTTTTATCCCTAGTTCCGAAGGAAATATGGGTTCACACATAATCCCTGAGTACCCAGACCATTGATACTAATAAGTGAAACTAAACGAAGACATCAATTATCGATGGAAATTCGGCGTGTAAATTTAAGTAACCGTTCGAGAGGGGTCTCAGGCTTATTGAATAAACTCGCAAATCGTTCTAAAAGGAACGCTGCATTAAAAATAGTAATGCAATTAAATTGTATTTATTAAATGATACATAGAGTTGCGTAATTGTTGTCAATAATATAAATTGCTCATTTTAAGTTATCAGACATCAAGATGAAAATTGTGGTTTGAAAAATATTATTATTCAATCTGTTAACCTGCGATGTGGCACAATCAACAAGCAATTTAAATTATTAAAGTTAAACTCCGTAACTCCGAAACTTACAAGCATGACCCAGTATACGCTCGATACATATTTCCGGTTACATTTGTCAAACGGAATTAGATTGTATGATAACATGTTCTTGATCTGTGCATTTTTGTTTCTAGATGACAGACATCAGCGATGGGCTTCCACCTGCTGTTTTGTCAGTTTATCCGCCACGAATTTGAACCCAGCATAAACTAGGTCATTTTTACTACGATTTTTAGCATCGATTCTACGTAGTACTAGAAAGAATGTAGTGTCTATTTTGCAAGGAAAATGACACATTCAACCGCTTGCAACTATATTGATATTATACAAAACCTCACACCTTAAGAGTCACTATCATAGAACCGTGGCTACACACATCGAATTAGATTTACACATTTTGATTTAACGGTTGAGGTGTGAAACTAGCCTCAATTTTCACGGCATTACTTTATCGTATTTATGTACCTAAAAATAATAGGAATGATAACTTAAACAACCTATCATCTTATCAGGCGGAGAAAGTCAACTGTACAGTTCTTTCAATGAAACCTAACGTAAACACGATGGCCTGATTAGCTGTAAAATCACCATATAAAAAAGTATTCACAAAGATATTACACTCATAAAAGCATATGATTTAAATCGGCCGCGCATTAAATTAACTTCTCAACAAGTTTATCCACTTTTTCGTTCATTCTTAACGCTATCTGTGGGCCAAATGCATCATTATTTCGTATCTACTGAGACAGTTTTGAACGAAGTACGAGATATCGGGAATTGTTGTGAAACTTTTGCCTCAAACGTTTTTCATCCGCATTTGCTAATAAACTGGATCAAACGTGGAAACTATAAATCCAGACTGACAAGAGACATCGTTCATTCGACAAATTGTAGCTTGATGTGGTTTTGGTGAAATTATTGAAACTGCTGAACACTCGTTTATATGAATAAAGACACTTCCTCTTTTTCATCATTTGCTTATTCTAAACTAACTTTATTCGAGTTGAAATAATACTGCACTAACAGAGTGATATCCACATTGTGTATAAGCTTGATAAACAATTTGTCTGTTAAACAGATGAAGAGTAATTTTAAAAAATCACTTGACAAGCAAAGTTCACCAAAATATTACTGGGGTATTCCTCTTGTAATCTTCAAATTTTGCCCCACGTAGGAGATGCTTTACATTATATAATTAGAACAGTATGCCTCAGAGTGGCGGTAATTTGTGTCCGAAATTCTGTGAAGCCATTGCAGACGATTAATCAAACGCGTTGCTGCCCGCCATCAAACGCACGCAACATTTCGTTCGTTGACTTTACTGTGGTTCACTCAACCAATTGCATATTCACGCAATTTGGCCATTATGCATCCGAGCGGCTATCTGTCATCTCATTACCGTGAAGGTTATCAATGGCGATTCCCAGCGCACTGTGACTGTGCTTTGTGGTATAATTTAACCGCTAAAATAGGTGTGGAGTTTGAACTAAGGATGTTAACATTAAACTTAGGTACGCCTTTACAAATTCCTAAATGATAGATTACACGTCTCTTGCTTTTAACACTTGTGGAATCGTTAGTTCAGCTTCAATAAAGTGGAGTCAATTCGTTCAAAATCTTTCAAATGGTATCCGATTAATTTGGAAGTTCATGAATATGAATATTATGCGCAATATTCTGGAGAACATACGCATCAAGGTAAACTCAAACAGCATTTCAATGTAATTAATGGCAACGTGTTATTTGCTACTGATGATTCCAAGTAAATTATGATCCACGGCATTCATTTTACCTGTGTTTATGCCATCAATCCTATCGAATAAATTTGGTGAAACATAAATTTCGAACTTTGAATCCTTATATTTCTTAGACAATTATTCTCGTCCTTCGAAAGTTTCAAGCCTACGTACACAACCTGAGGAATCTGTATTAACCAGGTGCAAGGATGACATCAAATGTAATGAACTTGTAATACACAGGTGCATAATTCATTTCACTAGAATGGGACGAGCGAAAATATATTGTCTTCAAATTACTAAATGTGATTGGGGTAAAATATCATGATCTCTATAATTCTGTTGTGAAAATACGAGAAAATTCATATAGTAAGCAAATTTGTTGTTTGAATTTAGGGTACGTTATAATTATTGAAATACCTAAAAAATTTAACCATATTTAAGGTTTCTAATTGCTCTTAAGGTTAGTTAGCATTTGAGGGGCATTCTATTTACGTACAGGATCACAGCAATTCAAGTGAAAATATCATTGAGTTAAAAGTTATAATGCCTGATGAAATGCTTTATAGAAGATATTCAAGGTTTGTATGTCTTCTTATAAGTTCCAAGGAGGCTACGCCACATCAATCTGTTGTACGCAGCTTGAATGAATGTATCTCATTGTCAAATTCATGTTGGGTGAACGCTCTAGGTTATAGTAGAAAGGCAAATGTCATTAAAATTTGAAAAATCGAAAGAGTGATACACTGAGGAGAATTTTTAGGGTCTCTGTCAAATATGAGGTAATTTGTAAATTATCCACAACATAAGCCATATACCAATAAAACAGATGTGTAAAACTCCATTTAAAAATTATCCGAGCCATGTGCACACACTGTAGGACAAAAAATGATTTGATGTTTCTCTCGGCTGGAATTAGTTAAAAACTCAGCTCGGTATTTAATTCACTCAATACTATTTAAAAGTTTTGTGCACAGCTTGGTGCTACTCTAGCATACAAAACTAAGTTCGCCTCAATTTAACAACATTTGCATAATATATTTGACCCCATTTTACAGTGGTTTTGGGAGGAGATTCAAAAGCTTTTATGTTGTGGTAAGTTTAAGCTATCAGCCTGTGAATTATTAGGTAAAAAAGAATTGTGCTTAACGACTATATTCATTCGAATTCAATACCCCTCAACTTAGTTCATATAATTTAGATTAGTATAAAAAAGTATCGGAAAATTTTAGTAACTCTAATTAAAAGAGGCAAAAACATTCCCTAATTATTCATTGAAATTAAGCACTTCCAACCAACCATAGTAGCCATAATAATAAACTTGAAGTTCATGTCTCGAAAAACGTTTCAGAAATGTAAATCAAAATACGTGAATAGATCTGCTGAAAGCACATCCCCGCTTTCTCTGAAATGTCGGTTTCGCAAAATTTCAATTGTTGCGTGCATTGCACAACTCCTGTTCATCAACGAAATGTCGAATTTTAAAATACCAACGCGAATACTTTTGCCTGGTATACCTGCTACCACTTGATAAACGCGAACTATAGCGAAATCATAATAGATTTTGTAATGGTTAATAGTTCACCATGCTTATCCAAAATAATGACACTCATTTTCTAAAAGAGTTCAGACAACAATGTTGGTCGTGCACACAGAATCGGTCGAGAAGTTAAAATATTTTAACATATAACCATTTCAATAGATGCTCATTTGTATGTATTTCCGTCACACACTCCCCACGACCATAGATACATTAACGTTGTTTCTCGTATTCCAAACGTACGTAAATGCTTCAAAATTACGCCAGTGGTGTGTGTGTGTGCTCGATGAGATTGATGCAAAATTACTCGCGTACAGAACTCGCGTATAATACTAATGTAAGAAGACTCATATTCTGCTTCGAACGTTGTATAGTATATCTAGATTAGATCATGTAATATGGTATGATGATATATTATTTATTTTAACCGGATTCTTCTTTCTAAGACGAAGAGTTTATTGCGTTAAACTACAAAACGTTTTCACTTATTAGATTATGCTATGATATGTGCTACGCTGTACACCTAGTTCGCGGAGAACAAGTTAATCAAATGGACCTTGATCAAAAGGGCGCCATTGTGGCTTCACACGGTGCGCAATATTTATACAAACTGTCATCTCACATACTTGTCGTCCCCTCAAGATAACAATAGACTTCATTTCTATTGTTAAACTCATCAACGACCACTTCTAAGATCTTTACCGCTAAATTAGCATCGTGTTTATACAAGCGTCAAAAGTTCACATCAATGGACCCGACCAATCGCCTCAAAATCTCTGTCTATTTGTGATCAAGCGTGTAAGAAAATATATTGATTGTGGTACTTGATTGGATTGGATTAGACGAGTAGACAGAACGTTTTGTGATTACTTAAAATTTATAATGATTTATCGATTCATCGATTTTATGTGTAGATGTTTGCATTTAGTTTTATGATTAACAAGTATGCCATGGAAGATAATCACATCTGCTAGTTCCGAACAAAAAACGTTGTAGAAAATTTGATATTAATTTCGAACTAAAATAATGATGAAAATAATAATAATTGCTTGTTCTGTTGGTGATCTTAATTAGACAAACAGTTTGACGACTTTGACAAAATTCATCTAAAAACGCCCAACAACTGATGCCAACTTCAATTGAATTGTACTAAGAGTTTAAACAATAATAATGCAATTGCTTTGGTGATCAGCAAGAAATTTATCTACTACTAGAAACATTTCACAGCAAAAGGTTAAGCTCATAAATCAATACCTGTCAATCGCTTCATACTGAAATTATCAACTTTTAAAGAACTGAATTCCGTTCAAATTTAGGCAACCGAGTAGAGAGACCTATAAATTCAACACGATATACCTAAATCTAGGCACAATAGTAATGCTTATTTGCGTGTATTTCCATCACAAACAACGTTTTTGTGATGTTTGCACTTATCGAGTAGGGAAAGTAACATCAAGATCTGTGTGCGCTTGAAATAGTGAAAAAACGGTAAAAATGTTCCGATTGTATTCTACTGTTGGATAAGGTTGGTAAGAACAACATTTTCAACCACAAGCATCCAAGCACATGTAGATGGGGATTGATCCCATGATCATAAACAAAAATGCTCATTTTCCTGCATTTCCATCACCAACAACCACCCCAAGACTTTTTTTTCTGTTAACAATCAGCAGGTAGTGAGAGTAAGATCAGAATACCCTGGCGCTTGAAACCGTGAAAGAATGAAAAATAATTTAAACTTGTGTGCCTCTGTTGGGTAAGGTTGGTACGGCCAACCTGTTCACTCAAACCCTCCCTAACACATATAGATAGGTTTAAACAAATGATCATAAACAAAATTGCTCATTTGCATGCATTACCATCACACACACCTCGATGAGCACCATTTTATTCCAGCATATTTAACCCCGTATCTAATCAAATCTAAATCGTTCGCAATCAAAATTAGGAAAAACTGTGCAAATCCATTAATGTTTTTTTGCTATGTAGGACATAAATAGAGTATTCCCTTTGGTAGGATGGTTGAGTATCATACTTATATTATAACTAGTAAACCATTTCCTCTTGTAAGCCACGTTTGGATATGGTTGGCATGACCAGTAGTTCATTCATCCATATAGATATATATATATAGATAGATAGATAGATAGATAGATAGATAGATAGATAGATAGATAGATAGATAGATAGATAGATAGATAGATAGATAGATAGATAGATAGATAGATAGATGGTGTTAAACCCATGATCATGATCAAATAAGGATGTTTCTATTAAAACAGCTCTACAGTATGCGTTTCAAAGACGTGAATAATGTATGACGTTTTATATATAGATATAATAGACAAGAAGGAGAAGAAGGAAATTGTTTCATTTGTGTACATAAATTTTCGGCGATTAAATTATAAACCAGTTTAGCTGCTAGTCGAATGAGCCAATTTAACTAGTAATAAGGAAAATGCAACAGTTAAAATGTTCTATTGCTTTGCTTGATTTTTGGTTGCGGAAAGATCTTTTTGGAAAAATATAACTATATATTCATTTCTAATGCGCTGGGAAATAGCCCTAATTTTTCATAAGCCGCTATAACGTACGAAAATGGTAATCAGGTGTATATAAAGTAGTTCCCTCACACTTATCATGCATCGATCAATTAGTCTAAAATGGTATATGTTTAGTCTTGACAAGAGCTTTCATGTTTAGGATGTGGACGTATCGGATGTAGATAAAAGAGGAAGAAGAAAACAAGCACATGCTGGACAGATAGCTTGCTTTGATTGGTTTGGAACGTCTTTAAACCCGTTTTCCTCAGTCTCGTTCGGTTACATAATGATACAAGAGCAACCAGTGATTCCAGATTGTTAAAAGACTCCATTGATGACCGAAAAATGAAGATTCTACAAGTTGAGAACCCTGTCTGAAAAACACTGAATGCATGAAGCCGTTTAACACTCAGTGCTAACATTGACCTATTAATGGATACGTTTTTCATAAATATGGTTCTCATTTGCATATTTGAAATGATTCGCGCCATTTTTCGTATCGAAGAAACTTTTTAGGCTAAATTTTTCCAAAAGCATGCGAACCCATTCCAAACATCATTTCAAGTCATTGCTTCCTAATAAATATAACTAAAATTAGTCCAATGAATGGAACAATGCTATTTTAAAAAAGTCACATTTAAATATGACTTTATTCACTACCATTTACTACTTGTCAATTATTTCTATGATTACTCTTTCCACTTGGTTCCAAGGTTGTCCCGGTTTTGAAGATGAGCTCCGAATTCAAAAAATGCTCTAATGACGCGCGTCTCATTTAGCCTCTAAAAACGAAGTCCAGCTCCAGACGTGGAACTCGGTTAGCCGGCGGACCTGCTTTTACTGACAGGAGAAGGGGCGAACGTGTCTGACTGCCGCCTCAAAACCAGTTTGCTTCTGGCAGATGAAGCTCGTAAGTCCATGAAGGGGATCCAGCTAGGAGAAGAAAAACCCTTATTCCAAACCTCCACTGCTTTGTGGCTACTTCAAATCATGTAATAGCCTTCAGGTGTCAACCTCGAGGAACATTACGGAGCCGGAGTCCCGTTAGGTAATCCGAAGTTGTATTCAACGTAGTCCTGCCAACTCATGCAACAACATCGTTGTCCAAACGTAGCGGCCTAGCTGTTCCTTTGGTTTCAGTCGTGTCGTGGAGAAGGAGCACTTGCTCCATAAGGGACAGCTATTTCTCCGTATTTAACTGCCCTGGCCTAAATCTCGAAGCACACCACGATCTGCTATCCTCATTAGTTAAATGAGGATTATGAATGAACCGACAATCAGGCTGTGTTTTTCCACACAAGCGAACCTAAATACTAACCAACGCAGATCATCTCTGAAACCATCAACCTGAAACGTCCGGTCCATGTTCCCATTATTTCATGATGACGTCTCGAATATCAGAAGCGTAAGAAAATCAGATATAATTCACAATGAGCTAGAAAGGCTGCCCTGCAAGAGACGCAGTTAGGAGACACGGGTATGTTGAGGGCAAGAGATTACACATTTTAAGGAAAGAAAGGGGCTTTGATGAACTTCGACTACCTGGAGATGGGTTTTCAGTGCGGAACAGCATGCTAAAAGCAGCAGAAACATTAAACAGCGAGTGTGAACAGATTTTATCTACAAATCTGAAGTGCAGTAATGTTACAATAACATTGGCCAACAAGTTGCGCTCGTATGCCACTGTTGGGTAGGGTTGGTACGACCAACCTGATCAATCACACGAGCCCCCACTCATGTAGACTGGGTTTAAAGCCCATGACCATGAATATAAAAGCTCATTTGCATGCTTCTCCATCACCCACACACCCCACGACCGGTTTCGGGCTGCTTGCACTCATCAGGTAGGGACAGTAGGATCAGGATCCGCATGCGCTTGAAACAGTGGAAAAACTGTAAACAAGTTGCGCTTGTATGCCACTGTTGGGTAGGGTTGGTACGACCAACCTGATCAATCACACGAGCCCCCACTCATGTAGACTGGTTTTAAAAACCATGACCATGAATAAAAAAGCTCATTTGCATGCTTCTCCATCCCTACCTGATGAGTGCAAATAGCATGAAACCGGTCGTTGTGTGTGTGTGATGGAGAAGCATGCCAATGAGCTTTAATAAACATTGGCCAACGTTCGTGCACCGACGCTCTCTGTGGCAACTGTTGAAAAAGACGCTTCTTATCATAACATCACAAAAGTCCTCATTTCGTGCCAGTAAAAACTGCATAGTGGTATTGAGTGATTTCAATGCCAGAGTTAATGAAGATTACGAATATTAACAAAACTGTCTCGGAAATTCCGGAGTAGCTAGAGCCGATGAAAATGGACAACACCTTTCTTGAAACTGTGCACACGGTTCAGTCTTCGTGTAAGTATCACGGATTATCAAACAAAACCACAGTATATATTCTCTAGGAAACTACCTCGCTATAAGCATTTGGCTTCAGCTTGATCATATTCTTGTTAAGAGCACTAATATAGGAAGCGTACTCCTCACCAGAGCATATCAAAGTGCAGACTGCGACACTAAACATTCACTTGTGTGTACAAAACGGGAGTTTCCCCAGATTATATGTCACCGCGCCAAATTGTGTGCTAAGCCGAGGACATCCGTCACTCGCATGTTCGAACCTAATTTAGATGTGCGGTTTGCAAAATCCTTCACAGCCGAGTT
Organism: Atriophallophorus winterbourni; assembly: GCA_013407085.1. Lineage (NCBI taxonomy): Eukaryota > Metazoa > Platyhelminthes > Trematoda > Plagiorchiida > Microphallidae > Atriophallophorus > Atriophallophorus winterbourni. Next base: position 78,526 of record JACCGJ010000828.1, read on the forward strand.
CAATAAAACTCATCAACTCATCATTCGGATAAATAGGCAGGGCACTTCCCCTCACTTTACTTTAGGGACAATATGGTTTTACCGAATGCACTTAAAAATGTTGAGCGTTTGCCAACCATTGAATATCTAGGTACTCCCTCTACTCTTGATGTGCTCAATGGGGCAATCGACCGCATACCGAATGGAAAAGCCCCAAGTAGAGACGGAATTACACCTGATTTCATCAAAATGCTGTGGGTACAGCATTATTACAGCTTCTTGACCATGAGTTTCTTTGGTGCTGGCTGGAAGTGTGTCCCACAAGAGACGCGAGATACAAAGATCATCACGCTATTTAAGAATTAGGGTGACAGAGGCGACTGCAACTATTACAGAGGAATCTCCCTCCTGAATGTTGTAGGCAAATTGTTTGCTAAAGTCTTACAGATCCAGATCCAGATTCCAGCTGATAGAGTTAACTCCGAATCTCAATGTGCATTTGGAAGAAGATCATCAAACGTTGACATGATTTTCTCCCTGAGAAAATTTCAAGAAAAGTGTCAGGAACAGCGTATGCTACTGTATGTTGTTTTTATTGATTTAACGAAGGCAGTCGACTACGTCAGAAAGGAGGGTATTTTCAAAATGTTTGATTTGTTAGGCTGCCCCCAAGACTGCTCAAACTCGTTATTTCATTCCACTCTGGCACGAAGGACTTAGTCCATTTTAACGGTTTCAGTTTACAAGTCTTGGAAATTCGCCAAGTCGTCAAAAAAGGTGTGTTCTCGCTCCCACGCTGTTCTACATTGTTTTGTTCTGCATCTGAAGCCCACTTTCAGGAAAATAACAGTTGGTATCTACCTACGCACGGGAAGTGATTGCAAGCTTTTCAACCTGAATTGTTTGAGAGCAAAAATCAAAGTACGGGCTGTGACCTGATCATGCCGACGCTGAAGCCATTATTTCTTACTCCCAAGAAAAGCTCCAGTCGCTGATGGACTGTTTTTCGTCGGCATGAAAAGACTTTGGGCTAACAATCAGCATGAGCAAGACCAAATGCCTTGGTCAATAGATTGCATGGCTTCCACTTATCACTGTTGAAAACTGTTAGCTTGAAATGATACATAATTTTACTTATCTTGGTTCAACCATTGTGGATAACCTCTCGCTAGACACGGAGATTGATAAGCGGATTGTCAGAGCAGCTGTAATTTTGTCTCGATTGAACTCTCGTGTCTGGAACAACCGCAATTTCAATGTAAAGTAAAAGATGATGGTATGCATCGCGTGCGTGCCAAATACTTTACTGTACTCAGTGTAACTTGGACCATCCACGCAAAACACGAACGGAATTCTTTCCATCTACGAACCATCCGTCGTATCTTGAACGTATTTGAAATGGACAAAGTGACTAATGTTGGAGTGCTTCCAAAATTTGGTCTACAGTGCATGTTAAGCCTACTACGGCAGCGTCGTCTGCGGTGGCTTGGCCACGTCTACAGAATGAAAAATGGTCGGATTCCGAAAGATCTACTCTATGGTGAGTTGCAATTAGGAAGTCGACCATTGGGCAGACCACACTTGCGGTACAAAGACGTTTGCAAAAGCAGTATGAAAGCTCTCGGCATTGATCCCGCTAATTGAGAAGATCTTGCTCTTGACCGCTACATTGGAGGCATTGTATAAAGCTTCGGCCGCAAGCTGGGGAGGAACATATACTGTTCTTGGCCGCTGAACGCAGATCGCACCTCCGGCGCGCAACTGCCACCGATCGACCGAGTACTGTATATGGCCGCGAGTGCTGTGGGGGAGAGTGTTACTCCGAATCGGAATGATTACTAATTCGTGATGCTGTATAGCTTGAAAAAATCATGCGATTGTGATGTACATTTGAGGTCAACATCGACCGAATTAGGCCAACAAAAATAACTCTCTCCACTTGATGACGGACAACTGCCAGAAACCGGTTATGGCGTGTAGAAGAGAGAATGTGAGCACAACATTATAATAAGTCTACATTGATGTTAAAAATGAAAATTCTTGTGCATTGCATTCCAGCAAGGATAATTGCTGTTGGTTTTCTTAATTAAATGTCGAATACAATACGATTTGCATAACAGTATTATGACACCATGTATTCATGAAAATATATTGCATTTTTATATATTACAGATGAAATATATATTGTATAATATCGCGCAATATGGTTTGAGCCTACCTGGTTTATGTTTGCCGATAGTTCATTCGCGCGTAGCGGTAATTGATATATGGTTTGAGCAATACACCGTTCACTCACCCGTTGCAGTGATTTTGTTTTAGAATATATTTAGTTACATTTTTAGATACATGAGAAAGTGTGCGGGGTCATTTATCGCTGTCTGTTCTGAGAAAGATGGCCGACAGCCAGAAATCTCACCTGAATGGAGCACAAGTTTTCATGGCATATTCATGATTATCTATTTGTTTGCTATTTTAGCAATAAACCACACTCAATTCATGCATTTTTTATTTTAAAATTCAGTAAATTACGAAATTCACGAATTCCGCTGCAGTTAAAGTCATTTGAACATTCTACCGGGTTTTCGATATTGACAGCAATATATATTATGGAGAAGCTTTGAACACCGATTTGTAATAAATCCTTTAGATTAATATAATTGTTTAATCCTCAACACAAATGTATCTCGAGTATCAACTATAAATTGTCATCGGAGCTTCCACGATAAAACCAATATCACATATTTGTCTTAACTATCCGGTTCTCACACATTTCAGTGCTTCCAGTGTGAGAGGACTCAATAATATATTGTATGTACGGTAAAAATTAAAAAGTAATATATACCTAAAATGAGTCATACAGGAAACACCGCCTCACCTTTAGAGTGTACCCTCTTCATCCAAGGATAAATCACAGCGGTTGTGGTTGTGCGATTCAAACCAATCCTGACTTCACTAGACATGTTGGGTGAGCATCCCGTTTTCGTGGGTGACAAATTTGTTTGTTCTGCTACCGAGTTGAGGACAGGAATTTCACCGAAAACGGTACAATCTTTTTCTGACACGAATGGAATAGCTGTATCTGTTGACTGATTCACGCAGTATTTGTTAGCTGCATAAACTGTGCACCCGTATTCATCCGTTTTCCAAGGATCGAGGATCCGATTACGGGCATAGTTAGAACTGAGCTCGTTCTCCATATGAAACATTCTCCGGTTGTTCATTATAACGTTGGGACAATCTAGTGTTGCACAGGTTACGGTCGAATTCATAATGTAATTATTTCCAGAAGATTCTAATGGATAATTTGCCATTGATTTCGACTGGCTTGCATAGGTATCACTGGTTTGTGATTGAGTGAAATGTGTGAGGCCTGGAGCTAATGATGAACGATCCATATATCGGGAAGCGCGTTCAAAAATGGTGTGATTGTTCGATGAATACGTGAGCTGGGCAAGGGCAATAGGATCACCGGAAAAGTCTGGTCTAGACAGACCCATTTTGTCGTTTTCTTTATGTTCGCTATGTTGTAGACGAACAACACTTTCAATTGGATTGTCCGTATTGGCAGAAGTCGATTGAAATTTCGAAATTGTGCTCTGGGGATTCAATGATATATTGGTGCTCAGATTGTTAATCGCGACTTCGTTAACTTCCAAGGGACAGTGATTCACATCGTTAGCACAACGGTTGTATTCATTCGGGCCAATCAAATGCTTTGAAATTCCAGCGGTTGTTTGTGAAGCGTGCATGCTGAGCAGAACACTCATTGATCTGGAGCCGATTCGACGTGTTTCACCCGGTCAAACCGTTAAGATGAATTATTGTTTGTGCAAACGTCGTTTCGTGCGTTTCCTTAGGCGCTGACGGTTCACTTCAGACAGCTGTAGCTTAGACAAAGTTCACAGATTGGGTCAGTCTGTTATTCTTCGCACCCACTTGGTGCCTTTGTGCTCCCGTAAATCAACGTCTGTGCCGAAAAGTGAAGGTACGTAGAATTCGGATGATAAATGATTTCTTGTGTGACTTGGCCTTTCCTTCGTGTCAGGACCGAATGGGCGTTAGGCACTTCAGCTGTCTGTTTTCCGTGGGCGTGTTAACCAAATCGGGTCAGCAACAGTCACCGAGACACTGCGCCATGCCATAAGTGTTGGACCATAAATTATCCAGAAGCGCGGGGAAGTTGTGTATTGTAACAAATCTATTAGTGATGCTGGGTGTATTTTCCCATTTGTAGTTATTGTGAACATTAGCGGGCAATCAAGGGAAAATAGTTTGCGGTCATACGTGCGCACGCCAAGGCATTAGGCTATCCCAGACGCATGCCAAATGGATGAACCAATTGGAATCGATGCAGCGGAACACATGAGGGATGAAATTATCAGCCCACCAGTAGATGATTCGTTCGAGACAACCAATCGTGTGTTGACTAGGTGAATGTGCAAAGTGCGTTGAAACATAGTTGTCGGTCGTCGTTTTCTGTCTCTCTGTCGATCCTACACGTTCAGCTGGTTGTTGTTGTTCGTACGAATCAGATCAAAGTGAAATTACCGCATTCGCCGTAGTTGTTAAAAAAGTTATTTGCTTTGAACCGCCGTCGAACGAACGAAACTTACGATGAAATATAACATTTTTCCAGGAAATAAGTTTATTTAATCCTCGGTTCTTTCATTTACAGTTATTTAGATGAGTATGAAAAACAAGAATAATCAAACTAATATCTAACTTACTTTCACAGAGTGTGAGAATTCTGAATCCATTTCAAATGAGTAAAACTCTTTATCAGAAGATATACAACCGTTTCAATCTCCAAATTTTGCGGTTTATAGTTACAAGGTAAAATGAATCTATGATGCCATTATTGTAAACGACGAAATATGTACAGGAATATACATGATTAATCAGCCTTAATAACATACGATGCAATGAGTTCATAACATAGGCATTTTTATTCCATTTCATTGGAGTTTACGACGTATGATGGTCTTGGATACTCAATTTCCCTTATTCCGGTTTGTAAAAAAATAAAAGTATTGCAAGCCTTACGGTGTGATTTGGGTAGCAATTCAATACCGATGAAACTCAAGGAGTATGAAGATAATTTAAGGAACCATTGGGAATATGCAGCATTTTTCCAAACCGAAGGTGGTGTAAAAATTACATATATCAACAAACATTATAGAGATATTGTATTAAGAATCCAATATTCAAGATTCAAGATTTAATAATAAAATACAAATTCTATCGTCAATTATTAGGCTTAAAATACGCTGTGTTCGTCCCTGTGATGTTGTCAGGAAATAAAGGTGAAATCTTACTTTTAAAATCGGAGAACCTATAAAATTCGTGAATTAGCGCATACAATTTCATTGTACCTTAATATTATCGTATAATTTCGAATAATACAGCTTCTAACTACGATCATATATAAAATTAAATATTATTAGTATGTGAGTAATTTTTGAAATAGCATGCACGAAAACCATATTAGAAGCATAACATTTTGATCGCATACTAAAGAGATAAATGTATGCTCGTCCAGTATTGTGCCTGCATTGCTGATTTATCATGTCGCGACCCAACATTTATACCAGATTGTATGATCTACAATTTCAGCAGCGACTTTCTCGACTCCGAATGAGTACAATCGAACGACAATTTATTCGAAGTGACCTAATTCTAACACTTAGAATGATGCATACGTCATGCGACCCTCTTTGTCACTTATTTTTTGTAGAATAGCTTCACATCAGATAACGTGTCGTTACCGAGTGAGTTTTCAAACAAAATTGTTATAAGCTTTCACGTTGAATTATTTTGTGCTGACCCAAAACTAATTTATGCAAAGGCATTGCCGTGCAACATTTGTCCAACCTAAGTCACACAAGGGAAGAATTTTCCAATCGCGTTTCAAACCGTCTGGATCAAACTACGAAAGTACTATTTTTTGAGGATTTTACCTATGTTACTTATTCTATTTTATAATTTTTTTCTTTTTACCATGAATCTTGATTCTTAAAATAGGGGTAATATGTAGTTACGAATGCGTGTGTGATGGAAATGCATGCAAATGAGCTTTGTTGTTCGTGACGTATATAGTTTAGTTTTATTATTCACATTATATGCCTAAGATTGTGAACACATGTAGTTAAAAACCAAATTATCATAAGTTTTCTATAGCTAAAAAACTATCACTACTTAAAAGAGTATCCTGGCCCAGCGGTCGAAATGTCGTTGCATGGGTAGATTCGTAGAAAAGCTATCTGAACGGAAATCGACTAGGTTTGGGTGATTTTATTCTGCTTACTGAATTTTGTTTAACGTATGACTAAATAAATTGGAACTTAGTAGAGCACGCATTGTTGCGAGTCTCTTCCAATTTCTTGACGTTAAAAATTATCGATTCAAACATAAACGAATCATCAGACAAATTAGCATCATTGTATACTTCATCAACAAAATGGAATCTCGATGGTTCAATGAAGAGAGGATGGCCACATATCATCCGTCAAACCTCCTCAACAGTACCATAGGTCCATATCTGAATGCCAATTCAATGGTAAATTGGTAAGTCTTATTCTAAAATATTCCAATGAAGAGTGTCTGGTTTTCGAGTCGTTGGGCCCATATGACAACATTCATGATGCTGTATAGTTGCTATGATTTCACCAACTGGAGAGGGAATTGTACATTTCTGCGGTTATTAACAGATTTATTCATAGATGATATGCGGGTAAAAAAGCTATGCTTCACAAGACCCACAATATGTACATCAGGTCGGATGGCAAAAAATATCCAAAATATTGTCAAAGATTTCTGTTACACGTGGAAACATATTTGTAAATATAGGCATCTTTTGAATTTATTTAGGGGTCAATGGTTTTTGTTTGTACCACGTAAGTAGGTAGATTGTTCCACATTTGCACATTGCGAACGGAAAATGCATATTTGCGGCAGTTAAACCTGCTATGCTGTTGGTAAAGTTTAGATTAGTGACCACGCAGATGTGTATTGTGGGAAAAATGGTTGCATGGATGATTTATTTGATTAAGCATTGTACAAATTAATATTAGTGCTCCTCATTGCAGTATGTATTGGGAAATTTCAATATTCTAAGTCGCATTTCGTATGGATAATTAGATAGTCTAAGGGCGATTTTTGTCGCTCTGCGCTGTGGACTTTTCAATAGCTGAAAGGATCCCATGCTGCATATTCGATATGAGGGCGGATGTAATTTGAAATCAATTCGCAGATTATATTGGCGTCAAACAAGCATAGGGCACTTCTGAGGTGACCCAAGTTGCTTTCAGCTCTGCTGGCAGCGAGTAAACACTGCAGAGTTTCCTAAGTCAGACCGAATAATCCCGCTTAAATCTTTTTCGGAAGAGGCGTTTTCGATAACAGTTCGACCTATATAATATTCTTTGTTTCACTTGCTGTTGAGCGATAATAAGCTGCATTTCGAGGCATTCAGTGTCATTTCGTTATCTAGGGACCAAGCATAAATCATATCGAAATCCCGTTGCAGGTTCTGTAAATCGGATGTGGAGTTTATCTTGCACCAAAACTTTGCGTCATCATCAAAAATAGGCCCTGGCGACCGTACTATAGTAGGTAAGTCGTATATTAATATATATTAGCAACATGACTATTGTAAGTACACGTTAAACATTTAGTTGTGGGGAAAATAGGGTCAAACTGTATTTCCCTAAATGTACGCAAAAATATCGTGAACACAGATAGCACTTGCTGACCACATTTTGCGTAGCAGCGATAGTTTCTCTCGAAAGTTTAATATTGAAGCAATAGTCAGACTACATTAATTAGGATTCCATTAATATAGAGTTAATTATTTGTGAAATGAGTAGCACATTTGCCTATTCTACATATATAATATCTATATATAATAATATATAGTATATATATATATAATATTTGTGACACAATTTTATTTGTTTTTATTGAAGATCTCGAATATTTTTATTGTTTTTACACAATAACTACATCATCTGGAAATTTTTATATCCCTAATTTTACATTGAGAAATTATGAAAAATCTTTCTCGTGGTCTACTTTTAATCATTCAATGATTACATATAATGTATTACGAGTAATTGTGTCTGAATGCTTCTAGATGTGAGCTGAATATTAGGAAATGTTTTATCTCAAGCACGTTAAGTTTGTTTCTCCCGTGAGCCAAATATTCACGCAATAACATTGCTACGCACATTTAGCCCGTACGATCAACTTGATTTCTTAAAGAAGTTTAAACAAAATTAGTGCACAACAAACAAATAAAAATCATTATCAAATGATTATAAACCCAGAACACCGAACTCAGATATTTCTGAGGTACAATAATAAACAAACGCGAGTTTTTGGTAAAGTGCTTCCAGTGTCGATATACAAGGTTAATGACTTCATAATTGTAACAAAATAAGTAGAAGTATGCTGTGTTTTTGAGAAAAGCAAGCAACGGGGCTATTTTCATTTTATTGAGTCTCACGTTTAGACCTCATGGGCGAGAGTGTAGGCGTTTCTCGCAAGAGTACTTATGGTATCACTTTTTGAGGCTCAGCCAGATTTCGCAATTAGGATTAGTTAATTATCAGGATGAAATTTGATTTCAGATAAAGCTTACATGTAGCACTTACCACAGCTGTAGAACGCGAATTTCAAATAAAAAATACGCTGTATAAAACTACCTGGATCGGCTATTATTAAGGCGAGTTATATAAATAATACAAACGAAACATCGTGGCTTGCTGGGATTTCGATGTAAGAATAACTTATCCACGGCGTTGAATAAAAGTCTCCTCGCGTTTACTTTGGTGTTAGTGACGTACAATTTTAGAACCGTCGTCAACGTTACGTGTTTGCTTTTAGAAATGATATGGGAACAATATTCTTGTTTGTAGCCTTGGTTTCGTGAATTGTGCAACTCAGTCAAGAACATCGTGCACAGACTTGTTCTAATTAAAGGAAACTATATATGGGAGAATGGTCCAAAGGTCCGCCGTGATATACCTTCTAAACAAGAGGAGCTTCCAGAAGCAGCTTTATACGGTGTAATTTTGGTCGAACTGCTACAAATCAACACGCTTAATTTGCAGTGATTTTGTAATTCGAGTTCGGTTTCCAACGTCGGGCTTTAACTAATTACTTCGACAGAATAATCTAGCTGCACTTGATTGAAAATGTGTGATTAAAAAAATCAACCATTCAAATTTACTAATATATGTGATTCCGTGAAAATTTAATTATTAATAACCAGACTGCTTGATTGTTTCTTTTACAAAACAGCAGCAATATATTGAAAAAGATTTGTAACCTATCATGGGATCGTACAGCATATCTTCATTCTCGAATTCAGAGCAAGGTTGAATGCTCGTTAATCATCAGTTACATAATTCGCAACAATATCTGTGTCACCTGTTGTTCAGCTACTAGCGTTAACAAAATTCATTGCCATTGACCTTTTCAAGTCCCTCTAGTTAACCTATAACCGACTACTTTTAAGTTTAACACAAGATTTTTTTATTTAAAGGTTTTACATCTGTCAGAAAATTGTAAAATTGTGAACTTTATGGAAACGATTATGGATAACACACGCCAGTTGTTCTGCTGCGGCATCTAAATTTGTTTAGAAAAGCCTTGTTTCAGTTATTTTTATTCTTAACTGGTTTAGTTTTTCTTGTTAATTGACGAAGTAAACGAGCTTTGATTGTCGTCATTGCCAATCGTACAAATTAGAGCAACTAATTTATTTATTTCGATGAACAAGGAAAACAATTTCCGCGATTGAATTTCCAATTAATATACCTATAATGATTCGGGGATGTGTTATCATAAATCTACCAATTCTGCAACTGCTGCAAAGCGCGATGGATCCCAGACAATGAGACTGCGATTGCCAAACGATGAAGACAGTTCATTCATTCATTATTTGACTCCATCACACATTCACTCACTCAGCATAATCACATACTCACACACTTATTTACTCGATCACACACTTAGTCGCTCAAAGACACTAACCCAATAGCTTACTCACTAATACACTAACGAACTGACTAACGTAAGCGTTCGCTTTTATTCATTCTTTCTTTCTTACATTTATTCATTAATTCAATAAATAAATCGATATTTCATTGATTTTCTTAGCGGAATTGTGATTGAACATAAAGTAAATTACTACATGAGAAATCCGTTTTGCTATAGTTTGTATAACATAAATATCCACTTTCCCAAACGAAAATATTTACTGAAAACAGAAGAATTACTTTTAGGCGAATGACTACTTAAAGAATCAAGTAGTTAAACAATAATGCTTTTAATTATAATATGCATGTAGTATGCATATATTTGCTGAGAAGCTAAGGAAGATATAGGGTGAAGTAAGAATTTTTTGCAAAGCAACTCATATTATCAATATTCAAAATATTTGTATATCATCCGTATAAATATTTCACTAAAAACGGAGATTGTAAATTCTACTTCTTCCAAATAGTTTTCAGATGCAATTTTTATTGAAATTAGAAGCTGAAAATTTTCTGTATTTCAAAAGAAAACTGTATGAAACCTTTTTATACCTCTGCGCGAAACATTATAATAAATCTCTACATACACAAAACTGATTTCCCAGTGAATGTTGTGGCTTTTAATTGATTTTAGGTTGCTTGACGCCTACAAGTTATTCATGATGACTGCGCCACAAGGAGGAATTATTCCAGGTTGACCATAAATTTTGAGCTACTGAATGGTTTCCCGGCTCAAATGTACGTTTGCAACTTGGACACAACTAACGCATTTGATAGGGCCAATCACAGTTCGTTTCAACAATAACTGAATCATTTGGGAACGACATTTAACTGTTAGAATGTTTATAATATTGGCCAACAGAGTGTAAGTCATCTTCCAAAGTATAATTTAAAAACCTCTTGTCAGTTAAATAAACCAGTTTAATCAACCATACAATGTACATCGTTTGAAAGTCGAGTGGTCACGGGCTGCTGAAAGATAAATTCATTATTTATGGACTACTCATTAGTACACTGTTGCTTCAGATTCCAACGTAAAATCCATCGAAAGGAATCACTGGACTCGAGTTTCGCTCTTATGAGAGCTCATCAGCATTGCATATTCATAACAGCATATATAAATACGAAATTCTACTTGAACAACTAGTCAAAAATTTTGGCGATGTGACTCCGTAATGTTCTGTGTAAAAGAAGATATTGATATTGTGTTTTATTTCAAAATATATACGCTGCGACAATATGCTAATCTTTAAAAAAATGTGAAAACCGAACCACACGCACTAAACAACTATTTTTATGATTCGGAGTTTTCATGCTGTCATACTACAGCAGGTTTTAAGGGTAAGCTTTTAGGTCGTGAACTGCTGAATATCATTTTATTAAACCCGTGATAAGCAGGCTTTATTATACACTGTGCGACAATGCTGGCCCAACTTGAGGTTACACGTAAACTAGACATCCAGTTACAGACGAGATCATGCATGACAAGCCAATAAGTGCGGTGCATGGAATTTCTCAGCCTCATCATTATACATTTTTCACGCTTACATATTTAAATATCAATGGTAAACAGAATAGAAGTTGTTATTGTTGTTAGCCTCCTTCGGTCGATGTCGACCATGGATGTATATCAAAATCGCATGAATTTTCTACAGCTTTTCAAATGAATAAACAGTCCGATTTGGGAGGAACAATCTCTCCTTGCGCTTGCGCTTGCATGAATAGAATTAAAGTATGGAATTAGTATCGAATTAGTTGAGAAAAAGGCGAGGGTAGAGTATAGAATTACACTCAATATCCTTCACTATTTTATTCAAATGCACCTAAAATATAAGTGTTCCAGCACAGACCCTGGCATAACTTCAACCGTGACGCCTATTCTTTTGAAAACGTTGCTGTTCACGCGAACTTGGACGTTTCCATCAGTAAAATAGTCCATCGAGCTACTTGAATAACATCTCATGCTTGACCTGGTCGAAATCTTAAGACATATCAATGTAGCAAGCTTGTACAAGACCATCTTCATTTAGCATATTGGTCTAATTCCCCAAAGTAGTAAGAAAGTTAGATAGACATGATAGCGTTCGTCGAAAACCGTGTTACGCCTCACTCAAAATGAAATTTGGCGTTTAGATGTTCCAGTGTGTGCACAGGCATTAGGCGCTCCATCAAATCAGTGAATAACAGAGTTAATGTTACCGTTCTATGGTTAGCCGGCCAACGCCTTTCTAAATAGGAGCAATCAACACTGCTTTCCATTTTTGAAAATCGTTCCATCATGTTAGCTAAGAGTCGCGTCAGTTACTGCACAAGCCCAAGAGTATGCTTTGGGCAAATCTGTCTGCATCAATGGATTATTTTCGTTTAGTATACTAAGTTCGATCCTAATCAAGTTTTCGTTAAATTTCGCTTCACGTGATAAATTTTAGTAAATCCGTGTAAATCAAAAGTGTGCTAATGAAATATTTTAGGTTTTGATCCCGTGGAAAATCAAGATCTTTCGTATAATTCTAACAAATCGCCCGAAATCACACCGTAATTGAATATTGTTACGTGTTACCCGTATGTACTGGTATCAAACCACTCAAGATGTGTGATTTGATCTCCAATCAACAAGGCTAGTTCACCATAGCTATCAGCTTTGGTCGAGCAACAAAATTAAACCCAACTTGTCATTGAAAGTTTAATTTAGTTTGCTCTGATTTTGCTCTATTATGTTTACTGTAATGCCCTAAAAGAAGACCCGTTAAAACTCACATCGGACTTCCTACAACCAACAACTACATCCACATCAACCTGGACTACTTTCGCGCTGTGGCAATCAGGCAAACAGCTTCAGTTAGTCCCTTAATGATAATTTCTATATAAACATCATGTAAGTCTATTTTATATTGAACCGTTCCTTGCTATATCTTCGCACTTCAATTATATTCTCTCAGTCACTAAATGGATAGTTAGTAAATTACAAGTTAGAATTCTATAACTCTACTGATGGTATTTGACAAAGAACCACGATTACAACATGTACATTATTGTTTTATGTTCCATATTTACCGTCATTCATCGTATCATGTTCCAAGTTTTTTTTAATCTAATTTCCTGTAAAAATGTCCTAACAAGTATGACCGTTTAAGTAAATTTAACCAACTTTTAATTGTATGTGCAAGCGCTACATTCAAATGATTATTTATTCAAATATCGATCATCCATTTGACAAGCAATAAACATTTGTCCAATTGAGAACCATTTAAGCCGCACCAGACAGACGTTGTTTTGTCGATACCCTTGGAGGAGGAGGATGATGATGCGTCGCCGATTATCGCGCGAAAAGTTGACCGCATTATGCAAAATACCAGCTGGTGTGCAACAGAATTCAATTTTCATTGAGATGCGTGGACGAATGCCTCGTTTGTTGTTTTGAATTGATGAAAATAAACGAGGCGCCGATTTCCTTAAATTAATCAGTCTCACGAACGGGTAGAAACTAAACATTTTTAAGCTAAGTCACCGAAAACATGATATGTTGTAAATCGCACACGTAGTGAAGTATCACATGACTGTTCCGATTTTAGGGTTCATCTCAAAGATGTTTCCGAACATAAACACATCCTAAACATTGAAATTAATGGTTAGGCATGATTGTGAAAAATAGCAACTTAGCAGGAAATACTTAAGGGTATAATCATTGATGCTTTCAAAGTACTGTCTTACAATACAGCCATCGAATAATTACATAAATTGTCTTAAAATTCTGTTTCTAGTGAGCGAACAACTAAGCGTAAAATTTACTTTCTAATAGCTCGCTGAGTCAAAAAAATATTTTACAGCCTTTTAATTAAGCTATTACTAAATTTACCCAATAAATCTTTATATATTTAAGTTTAGCACATCGACATTTTTATATTTCGACTGGGTGAACCATTACAGATAGCTGAAAGAGAAATGCAAATAAAACTCAAGCTTAAATTAATTGCTGATCAAACGCACCAAAAGATCGGCTAGGTCGTCAGTCAAATTTGATGTGCGTATAGCAATTCACCTACATATATGGATAAAGTAGAATTGATCGTCCTTGTAGATAACTGTACAAGTAGATGTCAGAACTTTGATTTGAACAAATTTGAACAGTTTGATCTTCGCCGATCGTTTTGTGAGATCTCGTTCTAACCGTACAAAAATGACAGTTCGGTTCCAGTCCGAGGGAAAACTTTAAAGGTGAATCAAGATCCTATCCTTCAAAATATCACGACCGTAATTTTGAAAATGATTATCTTGAAACTAGTTATTACATTGAGAGAGAGCAAAAATTTTGCAAAATTTGCTCACGTTCTTTTAACACAAACGATTGAAAGTTGTAAAATTACGTGACATTGATTTGCTTTTTACGTTAAAGATTGATAGTTTATATATATTGTTTATTTTGAACTAAGAATTTAACAATTTCAAATAATTGGACACTAAACCGACAGAATTTCAATGCTATCGATGTTTCAATGCAACATGTATAGTATAATACAATGGATATTTCACGCCTGATCATAGTGTTGCCAACTGGCAAAGCCAGCTCTGAGTTTTTTTGTGAAGGACACAAATAAACGCAAGGATGATTTCTTCACGCAAATGTTATCAAACACATTCATAGATTTATTCTGAGTTCATGCATTTGAACAGATGTAATATGTTAAGCTTTGGTTTGCACTTTGCGCTCAAGCAATTAAGCTCATTTCTGATAAATGTAAACATTGTGAAAAATGGTCTCGGGCTGCATTTGTTGGACTGTAAATACTGATCTGTTGTTTGGTGTCAACTCTGGTTATGCGTTCCCAGATGCTTGAACAGCTAATTTCAGCTGGTCTTTGTAACGAGTTCAATTAATATTTTATTCAAATTTTAAACAATTTTGTTATACTGCGAACGTTTACAATTCATTTGGCACATGTGAAATAGAGAAAATACGCAGCAGTATGCTAGACATGTCTTGCCTTTTCCACGCACTTATTAACTATTGAAAATACAATATGAAAAAACATAGTAACTCTCATTATTGGCCTACAGAGAATGTGCCACGATGGCATGGCCACAGAAAGCATTAGGCTGCTCGAGCTAAATTTGACATGACAAACTCAAATGCCAGAGGAATTCGTAATTATTTAACGTACAGAGATTGTACAGCATTCGTTCAAACAACCATATACACAGACGACTTGACCAAGTATTCGCAAAAGGGAATAACAAATGTAGCATTCTCCAAA
The DNA here is from genome assembly GCA_013407085.1 of Atriophallophorus winterbourni. Classification (NCBI taxonomy): domain Eukaryota; kingdom Metazoa; phylum Platyhelminthes; class Trematoda; order Plagiorchiida; family Microphallidae; genus Atriophallophorus; species Atriophallophorus winterbourni. Next base: position 93,794 of record JACCGJ010000828.1, read on the forward strand.
CCGAAGCACCAATTAAAAATCTGGTCGAGCATCCCAACTGGTGGTCACGTGCATATATTCGATCTGAACGGTCATCACGCTAACTGCCAAGATCCTGTCTGTTTTCTCGCCAAAAGCCAAGCCATTGGCATCATTTGGAAACTGAAATTAGGAGGCTTCCACGTAAAGTATTCCGATATTGGTTCGTGATTATGAAGAGACTTCATAATGATCCAACTCAACATATGCTGATTCTTAGCAAACACGCAGTTCGGGTGACTAAAACTGAGCAATAAAAGGTTTTCAATATCTATTAAACCCTTGGCGAAGCAAATGGATTTCTGGTAATTTCGAAGCGGTATCCGAAAGTGTTTTGCAGAAAAAATAACTCTAGTGTTCAAGTGCCAAATTTGGGGCTAATTTAAAGAATCGACATTTTGAGAACCAAAATATTTTGACTGTAGCACATCACGGTTTTCGAAGAAATCATTGCTGTTTATCGAATCATCTTACTACGTCCGAGGAATAGACTAAGGCTTTGGATGATATTGCTGTACATGCTTGCAACATCGATATTTCCTAAGCTTTCTTTAGAGTCAACCATGACATTTTAATCCTAAAGCTCGAAGCTTATGGAACAACGGGGAGGTTACTGAATTGATTAAGGGATTATCTTACGTCCACGTTCGCGTTGGCAACACCCTATCTCGAAAAATAGACGTTACAAGTGGAGTTCCGCAGTGCTCGGTGCTTGGACCGCTTCTGTTCTTGTTGTAATGCATGGCATGGTGAAGTATATTTGGTGTAATTTGATACTGTTTGCTAAATGAATTAAAATATGGAAACCCGTTAGAATAATGATGACTGTTTGGTATTACATCTGGATCTGTAGACCTTATTTCGTTGGTCCCAGTCAAATGAATTGCCCTTCAATCCTGCAAAATGTAGAATGCTGCAGATTGGTAAATCTCTCCGCCACACGTATTAACTTGGTACGCATTATCTTGTCTGGACTACCACCGAAAGGGAACTAAGTGTCCGGCACCACGTTATTGGTGCAATGAGAAGCCACGAACAACTAGCATCGTTTATTTTAAAATTTCGTCGCGCATACCTGTTCGAATGTTAACGCATTGACGTAAAACACATGGTAAAAATATGAAATAAAATTTGAGCGAGGTAAGTAAACATCGATTATAAACCTGACAATTTCCCTCACACTTTTGAAACATACAACATGTAATGTGACAAGCAGCATGAGGACAATCAAAATGATCAGTCGATGAATTCATTTGTTGTCCATAATCGTTGCTTCAACGCTCGATGATTACACGACAAACCATGAGGCATGTGACCGTCCAAATTAATTCTCGAAAAATTATACATTTTACTCCATATACCTCGTCATCCTGCGGTTTTGTTGAGCTCATTGTTCATTTTACCTTACATTTGCTGAGTTTCTGAGGGATGCCTGCTGGAATCTGATTTGATTCAAGCAGTACAGAGAAAAAATCACAAGACCAGAGCCACAAGTGTATTTACATAACACCCGACATCTTGCCCATACGAAATCTGTAGGCGGAAACAAGTGTGGTGCCTACGGATTGTGCCTACGAACAGCTTTTTCTATGGCAGTGGATGCCGTAACATACAAGTGAAAGATAAGGAAGCCTATTTAGGAAGCATCTGGGAAATCACTAGTGAACAAATTAATGAATGTCAAATTATGTTCACCATTATTCGTCACCTTGTGGCGTACACCTTTCTAAAATTGTAAGTAAGTACAGCAGAAAATATCTTCTATTTCTTCATTGCTAACAAAAATTAATTTGCTCACGGAAAAACTTTTGAATTTTATATAGACATGAACTTTTAGTGAGCCATGTGGTAGATTTTACCGTATTCAAAAGATATAAACATATTTCACGAAGTCACTGACAGATTCATGCGATAAATCAATTAAATTGGTGAATGCTGAGAACGCTGGAATTGTGCGAATTTCGAAACAAATATACAATAACAGGAACTAAACGCAATGACCAATGATGATTTAGTCATGGATGGTAGAGTTGCGGGACGATTTCGTGTTGGCCATGGTATTCATCGGCCAAGTTGAACCGACTGAATCCTGAACCCTCGCAAACGTTTGTCTAAGGTCGACAAAGCAAACGGGCAGTACGACAGAGAAATATATTTTCAGAAAGTACATATCTCAAAGTGATGGTTAAGCGAACAATAAGCACACCCGCAAATACAATAGAAAACATATTGGTGGTTTTTGAGACACGTGAAAATTTATGTGAATCCGAGTGAGTTTCGCTCAAAGATGTTGAAGAAAACATGTTGCATGAGTAATTTATCCGTATTGAATAAACAGTCATTTTAAGAGTACGCCCAGTTATTTATTTGAAGGTTATCCTTTAGTAGCAATAGAATGAGTCAGTGAGGATTTTCAGTCATTCATTTCACCGCTGACGAATTAGATCCACCGCTCACACGTTAGCTTTTCCAGGAGGATTACGACCAGACGCGTGTTAGATTAGCAGTGCTAATACTTACTTCACTTTTATTTTGTGCAACTATCTCCTCCTGGAGGATGAGTCGGCTTTTTTAAGAGTCTTGGGAATTAGGGTACAAAGCGGCGTCCCCAACACCACTCATCGTTTGTTCGAGTCAGCTTCTCTAGCCTTTGCTCAACAAAGTGCGACCTGCAAGGCAGCAGGGAGTTGCCAGAAAGAGGTGGTGTGTGCCAACTAACCGTCTACGAGACTATGCTCTAGATTTCTCCTAAGGGTTTACTCCTGAAGCCTTTCCCGCGATCGGGTATTCCGCAAGGCAGCGGAGGTTTAAAATCAGGATTTTTCCTCCCTAGATGAAATTCCCTCCCAGGCTAACGAGCTCCATCTGCCTGAAGCAAACTGGTTTTCAGGCGCCAGTCACTCGCCCTCACCCCTTTTAACTGTTTGTAGAGGCAGTTATTCCAGGGAGCCACTCGTTCAGGCCAGAAGCTTAACTGTCGGAAGTATTTTATAAACAGTGGGAGCTTATCCCCACTGCCGCCCCCGGCTATGACAACTTTGGAACCAAAGATTAAAATTTCTAAAATTAAGGTGACATCAATTCTCAGATTTTTGAATTGATTAAGCTTAATTTCAATAAGGTTTGTGCTTGTATGTCACTGTTGGGTAAGTTAGACTCGACGGTTTACATAGAAACACCAAAGTGAGCAAGTGAGCAAGGTCAAAAGCAAATGTTTCGCAACTCTTAGGGTCAACATCAATATCTTTCATATTCCTTTTGCAAACATCTTTTGCGGTCTATTAAATTGCAGAATTTTTGATTTCAAATCACCATAGAGTAAATCTTTTGGAATACGACCATTTTCAGTTTCTAATACATGACTACACCAGCGTAGGCGGCGCTGGCGGACTAGAGGTGAACATGTTATGTTGACCAGCTTTATAAAGCATTTCACCATTCGTTAATTTTTCTATTCACGATAAGTTCAAATTCCGATTGATGCTCCTTAAATGATAAACATTCACCCTCCGTTTGTGTCTTGCATTGATGGTTCAGGTTTCACTGCCGTACAATAAAGCACGAGCTGTATACCAGAAACTTCTTGTTTCCAGTCAATTCGCGGTTGCCTCAGATACGAGAATTTTAGCGGGGCAAATGGCAGCCACGGTGCCAATCCACTTATAAATATTCATGTCCGGCGAGAGGATATCAGTAATGGTTGAACCAAGCTAATTGAAATAACCTGAGCGTGTTCAACAGTAATGATGTGAGGAGAAAACGTTCATCGACCTAAGACTTTGGTTTCCTTCCTGCTGATTGCCAATACAAATCTTTTATAGGCCGACAAATAGCAGTCTATCAATGGTTGTAGCTGCTCTTAGGAGTGGAAAATGTGAATACCTTGTCGGCAAATAGCAGGTCACGGATTAACACACCTCGTACCTTGGTTCGTACTCTCAAACATTTATGGTTGAAATGCTTACCATCACGTGACGTACGCAGGTGAATAATTTCTCTGCTTGCCCAAAAAGAGTGTTCATTCACGGCTACTTTGAATTATTTAATTTTAGCGGTCAAATTGACGTATGCTCTCACTACCTATAAATCCCACCTCTAGCATTGTTTTCAGTGTGAACTGCTTACCGATGTTTCTACTAATAATTATTAGATTCATAGTTCTACTGACGAAACATTCCAATTATAATGAGACTCTCATATTTGAAGCGAAACAATAGCTAGTCTGTTTCTCTATTCTGGCTCTTCTAAATAACATATCAGCTCAAATTTGCGACAGATCAATTTCAGTCAGTCTGCCCGAATGAGTTATGTAAAATGATCAAAGAGAAGCGTTAAATCATAGGATACTCTTGTCCAAGGTAGTGATTGAAAACGCACTAAGAAATCGGCTGATCGAAACGTACTATATAATGAGTTATTCGGCCGGTGCTGAAATATTCAATTTAATTTCTACTTAACATTTTAGTAAACTAATACGACTGACAATAAAAACCGAATTAATAACGCGGTCAGATGTCAATCAAATGAACGAAAAGCAGACTATTAATACATATTTCACAGCCTTTTCACTTATATACGAAATCAGATACCGGTGAGTTATCCATTCATATGAATAAACTGGTGTGCATATTTCATCCCAGTTATGGAGTAAATTACGTTTTCATTTAAAACCAACAGTATTCCACCACCGACAGCATTTTCACCATAGTTCTTCCGATCTTGTCTAATAAGATACCGGTACTTGAACGGTAATCATTCCCAAGATAATGTGATAATTCGGTGGATCCAAATTTCAGGAAATTTGTTCTCAATGATCGAGATTTTGATAAAATGGATGTTGTATTTATAGTGGTTGAATGTTGACTATTACGATATTGAAGCAAGAAATTGTCAATAAAAAGATTAGGTTCATTAAATGTTGCTGGGAACAAGGGTTAAATATCACGTTTGCGTACCGAATTTTTTAGGCTTAATTCCATCCGGACTTGATGTCTGGGGTTGCAGTAAACAAATGTCGGCAACTAAGTGTAGGTGCCTACTGCGTAACACGTGAAGCAGAGAAATGGGTTTCCATTATCACTCAAAACCAGATATAGGTACACATTCACGGCTGCAAACCTTTTGTAACGCAAGCATTGAGAACCAGATTAGGGTTTAGTATTCAATGATTACCTCTTGCCACTTTTGATACGAATGATTATACAAAGAGCTGAGTATTTTTTTTAGGAATAGCTAATACAGTAATTCCTAATATGAGTCTTTTTATTAAGTCAATAGCCATGGAAGTCCATTTTGATAGCTGACGGAATAACTTGTGTTGACAGGAATGGCACGAAGTAGCAGTAATACGGATATCAGTATCGATTTCTGACCCACAACATAATTGTTTGGCCAACGATTTCATTTTTTTCAATGCTTACGTATCCCGAATGCAAATCATCAAGAATTTGTTTGCGAAGTGAAGTAGGAATAGCAATACGATTATTTATACAAAGCAGACTTTCAGGTGTCAGGCATAATTCATCACGACGCTGATATTTAGCGGGAATGTTTTTCTTGTATGTGGCTGGCCAACCTCTTTTAGCTGCAGCCATCATCGGACCAAAATATTTCTTTGTCTCAAATCTTAAATCTGAACGAGATAGAGAAAGCCGTTGAATCAACAAGCAATCTGTACTTCCAGTTATTTCATATGTCACATCATTGGAGGATAAGAAATCTACATGCGGAATTTGTTTTGCACTGCGATGTTCAATGTTGTATATAGATGCACCAAGAGCTATGCTCCATGTTTGAACCATTGCTGCAGTAGATTTGGCCAATAAAGACGTCGGATTTTAAATAAACTTCAGTGCTTCATGATCGGTTACTATAGTGAATTGATGACCAAATAAATATTTTTGTAAGCGCATGACAACCCAATAAAGAGCAAGTGCTTCTCGATGAGTCTGCGAATAAATTTGTTCCGCTTTACTCAGTCGACGTGAAATACACAATACAGGATGACCATTTTGCTCTAAAACAACACCAATTCCATGAGAAGAAGCACCTGTGATTAAAACAGAACTCAAATTTGGTGTAAACGGCTTAAGTACAACACTCAATTGCAGTATGCTTAAAAGCTCACGAGGTGTTTTTCCATGTTCGGCAGTCGACTTGAACGTTGTAGCATTTAGTAATGTAAACAACGAATTAGCAACTGTTGCAAAATTTGGGATGAAATCAGAATAATACTGTAACACTCCCATTACTGATCAAAGTTAACTGAAATAATTTGGTGATTTCATCTCCAACAGTGGTTTAAGGACTTTGGTCTTGGTAATGATGATTGTTAGCCCAAATTCTTTGCTAGCTGACGAAAAACACTCCACTAGCGACTGGAGGTGCTCTTGGGAGTGAGCAATAATGGCTGCATCGTCAGCAAACAGCAGGTCACGGATTAGCACATCCCGTGCTTTGGTTTGTGTCTCAACCGGTTCAGGTTGAAAAGTTTGCCATCACTGCACGTGTGTAGATAAATGCCTTCTGTTCTCGTCCTAAAAGCCTGCTTCCGAAGCAGAGCAAAGAAAATGCCGAACAGCGTGGGAGCATGAACATACCGTTGTTTGAAGCTTTGGCGAATTTCAAAGGCTTCTGAACTGAAACTGTGAATATGGACTGAGCACTTCATTCCTGATTGGAACGAAAAAACTAGTTTGAGCAGCCTTGGGGGCAGCCTATCAGGCCAAGCATTTTGAAAAGACCACCCATGCTGACTTAGTCGAATACCTTCGTTAACTCAATAAAAAATCGTATAATGGCATATGCTGTTCCCGACACTTTTCTTGAATTTGTCTCAGCTAGAAGGTGCTGTCAACGGTTGATCTTCCCTTGCAGAAGCAATATTGAGATTCGGAGTAAATTCTATCAGCTAAAACTTGTTGCCGGATCTGTAAGAATTTAGCAAACAATTTATTTACAACATTCAGAAGGGAGTTTCCTCTGTAATTGGTGTAGTCGCCTCTATCACCGTTATTCTTAAATAGCGTGATGAACTTTGTGTCTCGCATCTCTTGTGGGATACACTCCTCCTGCACGTACTGAAAAAGCAAATGGTGAACAGTGTGTAATAATGCTGTTCTAGAGCATTTGATGAGCTCATGTGGAATTCCGTCGTCACATTTACTATGCGGTCGATTGCCCCATTGAGCTCATCAAGTGTAAGGGGAGTATTAAGATATTCAATGGTCGGCAACCGCTCGACATTTTTAGGTACATGCGGTAAAACCGTAATGTCCCTAGAGTAGAGAGGAGAAGTGCTCCACCCATCTTTCCATCTGCTGAGTTTTGTCGACAATCTGGTTACGAGATACAGACTTAAGGTGAGCCGTCTTAAGCTTGTTTGCACTCACTTGATCCTATCATACATACCGTGAAAATTTCTGGTATCCGCAGATTTTTGAATACCGAGGCTAATTTTAGTCCTATGGTCATTTGCACATCGTCTTGCAGTCTGTTGGACCTAATGTTTAGCTGCTCTTAGAAGTCGTAAGTTTTATCTTTGAAACTCAAGAATGCTGAACGTTTCTCATTCAACACAGCAGTCATCTCAGAAGCTTTTGCTTCGAACCAGTCGCACGTTCGAGCTTTCTTCGAACCGTAAGTGGAAAGTGCAACTCGGCATATACAGCTTTTTATCGATTCCCAGTTTTTTGAAGCCGATTCGAGTGGGGTTGTCATGCTGAACTCGGCTGTGAAGTCTTTCGCAAATCGTGCAGCTAGATTAGTTTCGCACATGCGAGTGACGTCTATCCTAGGCTTAGCAGACAAATTGGCGCGCTGAAATCTCGTCTGTGGAAACTCTAGTTTTGTGAAAGCCAGTGAATGGCCAGTGTTGCAATCTGCGGTTTGATATGATCTGATGAGGAGTATGTTTCCTATATTAGTGCGCCTAACAAGAATAAGATTACGCTGATGTCATTGCTTAAAGCTAGGATGTTTTGTTTGAAAGAAGGTGTTACTCAAACAATGACTGAACTGTGTGCACATTTGTAAAAGGGGTTGTCAATTTTCATTGCTTTTACCTGCGCCGAACCTTCCGATACAGTTTTACCAAGACTCGTAACCTGCACCAACTCTGACATTAAAATCACTCAATACCACTACACTGTTTTTAGTGGCACGATTTTCATTACACTTGTGAGGTCATGATAAAAAGCGTCTTTTTCAGCAGGCGTCACAGAGAACGTTGATGCATAAACGTTGGAAAACGTAATGGTATTAGTAAGGCATTTCATATTCAGAGTCCGGCTGCTGCTTGGTTCTGCTGCTTTTAGTGGGCTGTTTCGCACGGCAAATTAAACTCCATGAAGACGAGGCTCACCAGAACCCATTCCTTTCCAAGTATATGTAATCACTTTCTGTTAGCATGCCAGTGTCTGCAAATCGCGTTTCTTGCAGAGCAGCCACGTCGACCTTCAGCCCTTTTGAGCTCATTGTTAATCACATATGATTTTCTTACTCATCTGATATTCGAGACGTCGTCATGAAATCCTGGGAGCACGGACCGGACGTTCCAGGTTCCCAGTTTCAGAGCTATGCTTTGTTGATTAGTAATTAATTTCGCTGATGCGGAAAAATACAGTCTGCTTGTCTTTTGATTTCTAATCTTCATACACTCAATGAGAATAGCAGACCGTGGCGAGACGGCAGCTTATTGACTGGGGGCTGCCCAGTTTGAGGCAGGCGTGAGCCGTCCAATGAGTCCTGAAAATCTCTCCAACCGTCAAATGAAACCACCTGCGCTGAGCTCTACGTCAGTCGAGCCATAGAATTTAACCGGTGTGTTGAGATGTATGCTAAGGCACCATTAATAACTGACGATATAAATCAGGTTCATTGAAACCAGCGATTAAGCGATCTCTTAAATGGCCATTCGGTTTATCTTCAAAAGCACAACATGAAGCTTGTGTTTGCAATTCCAGATTAAATTGACAAATAGTTTGGTTTTCGTGTCGTTGCATTGTATTGAAGCGAGCACTTTTAGCGATTTTGAAATTTTTGGTAAGACATGATCAAGTAAGATTGATTTCAATTCATTTAATGTCTTAGCAGGTGGAATAAAAAATGATAAATTTTCAAAAAGAGCATAGGCATCTTCTGCTGCTGAAATAAGAAAATCCACAGTCATAATTGAATCAACCATTTCACCCTTGGTAAGACACCAAAGTTCAAACCATTTGAGATAGACTTCGAATTCTCTGGGGGTTCCACGTATATTGAGAGATCGAAATTTTTGGCGAAATGGCATAGCTGATCACGAAGCCAATTGTAATGAATTGAATTGTATTGAATTGAATGAAACTACCAATCCAGTAATAGAAGTGAGAATAAACCACGCGCAATATTCGAATTACGCCTATTTAAGTAATGTGTTGCTCATATCCTCTCACTTACACACCACTACCGGTTTCTAGTTGTATGCCGTCATCAAGTGGAGACAATAAGATAAGGTTCACTGATCCTTGAAACCATGGATAAGCGTATTTTCGTTTAACGATGAGAATATGAATTTGTCATTTGAACAATCACCACACAAACTTGTTTAAATTCAATTCAGGTTTTTTAAAGTTTTTTTTTATAGAATAGCATAAATTCTGTGCATTGAGATCGTTCTCTTACATGTTTTATAACGGAGACCGAAGAATTTTGTTAAATAATACAGCTTTATAAGTAATTTCTTATAAAATTCCAAATTGCGCGGCAGAGACCATCTGTCATTTATATTGACAGTACGATACATCGCAATCGCTTGATGTGACACATTCATTGTCGCCTCGGAACATGCTTCCAATGGATGGACAGTAGTCAGCCTCGGATACCGGATAAACTCTAATCGCTTCATTAATTACAAACACAGCGTTAGCTTCTACATCTAGCGAAAATCTAATCGATAACAAGTCATAACATTGTAAAAAGATGACCTTGATGCGTTTACTTTTGTGTTTAAGATATAATGATCTGCAAGTTGATCAACTCACTTAGCTCTCTAAATAATATTTTACCTCAAAACCTGTTTTTGATTCCTCAATTTTGCTGAGCCCAACGTACGGATTAAGGAAGCATATTAATATGATCTCTATCGTAGTTTTGATTTTGACGATTAGTGGTTATTTGCACGCTATAACTTACTGCTGGAAATAAGCTTATTTGCAAAGTCATTTCTATCAGTTGTTGACATCGACCGAAGAAGGGCATCAACTATTTCCATCACAGGTTTGTGATAGATTTTCTATTTTTCTTTGTTTTCAGAACTTGAGACATAGTTTGTGCGATTTGGGAAAATCTAGAATATACCAACGGAAATGACAATGAAAAATAATATTAATCCTGCATTATTTGAGCCATTTTGTGCAAAAGAATACCATAGGGCAAGACTTTTTGTTATGTATGTATGTATGAAATCACAAGCCTGATCCAGGCAGTGTCGCACAGGCATAGACTGTACGTGAGCTAAGATACTATCAGGTTGTCGAGGCTTAGACATATACGGGAAAGGAAAATAACAATGGCAGTGAGACTCCAGCACGTATTCGCATGCAGCTCACCGCCGGTGGCAAATCAATGTAACACGGTGTTTGCTCGTGGTTAATCCAGGTTTGTTTTTATTACCGTTTCAATGATATGATGACGATAGTTGATGTGCCAACTATGAACGAACTTGTATTATTCCTGGTCATAAAAGCTTATCTTGTGATTTGTAATAATTAACTAATTATCGGTCAATAACTAACGCACTCATCTAATGCTCGTTGCTATCTTAAAAGAAACACATTCTCCGATCAATATTTCCGCAGTACTTGTCAACAAAATTTTGGCGACATCAGTCGAAAGATGTTTGGTAAAATACACGGATCCGTGTTTATATGACTCGAGTTTGACTCCACCCGTGTGTACATACACAAATCGTTCAAACTATGGTAGCCATATTCGATGCAAGGCCTTCAATCTGACGATAACTATTATTCACCTCACAATGATCTAGTTGTTACAACCGGTTGCCTAAAATATTCATTTAGAACAATATTTTCCCCTGTTATCATCTGCTTCTCTTGCAGTGCATTGCAGACAAATATAACATAATCACAATCTCGTAGAAAAATACGTCAGACGTTGATACATACATATCAAGCCATGCATTTACGCTTGTCATTGTTGAAAGCTAGAATATTTTAATCGCTTTTCATTCTATAGACTTGTTTATTTGATTGCGTTTTCAATTATAACATTTATGAGCCTTGGAGACTGAAATCTTGAAAAAGTCATATTGTTCATACTTTACTACTTTGTCACCTCGATGAAGAAAAATAGATTTCGATCTATTTCACTATAACTGCATCGAAGGATCGCATCGCGAAAGCATAGCGAATACTTTTTGTTCTTTGGTGGTGTACCCAATAGTTAAATGTTGTAAGCAAAGCATCAAAGATTAACAAGTTGAAAAAATACTATTCGCCTCAACTAGCCTCTATAGTGGTACTTATTACCGGCATAAGTGTGTAAATCCCGTCATTTAACTTGGTTGTGCGTACAAACAGAATTTTCATTCACGCCAGTTCTTTGACCGTTGTGACAGTCAAATATAATATTAAGTCTGTGAAGCTGGTGGGAACTTGTGCGAGGGATGAACTATGTGATAGATATTGTTCGCAGATTAAAGACACAAGGGATTTGGCAGTGAATGCCGTTTTCAGCGTTGTGTTTGTCAAAACCAACTAATAGATTCATTGTCTGATTTGGTTGGTTTAATCTCGTTGTGATTTGCATACAAACACAACAAACAACGATTTACATGGAGTGTCAAGGTGATTCAAGGTGTTTAGTGAATTAAAAATAGAAAGCTCGGCAACAAACTAAAGATAGTAGAAAGTGACATATGATTACAAAGAAAAATGAGAGCGCACAATGTATGACGAAATTCGAAACGAATAATTTGATAAAAACTTCCAAGTTAATGTGTTGCTCGCATCCCCCGCATTTACGAACCCTATGTACATTGAATGGAATTGAATAACAGCGGCATTCAAGTATAACTATGCTTACCACTTATCCACTGTTTCAGTGCTCACTGAACCTAATCTTACTGTCTCCACCTGATGACGGCAAACAGCCAGAAACCGGTAGTGGTGTGAGCAACACATTACTTTGGTCATCCATAAGCGGCTTGAGTGCTTTACCAGGAATCACTATATGATTCTGTCTGAACACCGTGGATCGTTGTATCTGTGGCATTCAAATATAACATTGTTTAACATCTACTTTAATTTTAAATTCATGCAAGTTAGTTGACTTGGTAACGATGGAAGGTTAACTGTTTGAGTGAAACTTTCGCAGATATAGTTAACTGGTCCGCTACACATTTGATTAAAAAACCTGAATTCTGTCATTTATATCGAAAATAACAAATTTTCTAATCGGTTGTGATCGCTTTGGTTTTTCGCAAGTGAATCTAGCCGAGCAGTTATAATCTGTATTTCATCATTTGAAATTCGTTGTATTTAGGGGAATCATGTACTGATTTTAATTGACAATCAATAATAGGTCCCACATTGAGTGACGTGCAACATCCCGCGGTAAGTCAAAAGAAAACAAGGATTATTCAATAAATGTGGGACTATATTTATGCAGTTAACATATAATAACAGCGTACATGTTCAATATCCTGGTAAATGTCGAGGACCAAATCTACTACTTAGCAAGTTATGTACACGCGTCAAAAACTTTCGAATTTTGTATGACTGGACGTGCCACGTGATCGAGATTACTACAAGTTTTGCGCGACAATTCAAGGTCACAGTATGTAAAAGGGTTCACAAAAGAATAGGATAATGCCAGGTTAGAAAGACGGTATGGAAAATGCAATTGAATGCAGAAAGAGCCAACTTAATGTTTCTACTATGTGATTAATTCAACATGTATTGAAACTGAAGACAATGTGGGATCCAATGTGCTATTTGGAGGTAGACTTTTTAATACAATCAACTAATCTTACTGCATAATACTTCACTCTCTTGAATTTTCTGATGCACAAACGCGAGCCTTCTGATGTGTCAGAACCGAGAAGCCCATGAATCTCTATTTCAAGTTTCTTTTGTTCGAAAGAATCCACGGTTCGTATACAAAAATGATAAAACTAAAATTTAGCCACCGAGTAAACAGATAGCAATATAGCGTACGCGATTGTTGAAATGTTTTATAAATGTGGCCGAGTTTTGAGAGTTTGTTTGAAGCATCTGAGAATCTGCGTGAACGCTGCAACGAAACAAGCTGCCTCGTAGTAAGGCATAAGAGAAAGAATCCTTTGATAGAATAAAATAGCAGAAGATTTACGTGCTCGAAAACCTTAGGGTTGCCGGATTATTGTTTAACACCTTGTATGCTGTAGATGTGGTACCTGGTTCAACGTGAAATTAACCCAGACATCCATAGGACAGCCACGAAGAAGGAATCATTTTTAGTGAACCGCTGAAAAATATCTCTTAGCAAAAATCATCTGGAGACAGTAAACTTAGGTTTAGTGAATCTTGAAAGAACGTTATAATAATAAACCAAGTTATATTTAGAAGTTACATGACAGCTACATGGTTGATCATTCTATGCTTCTCAAATGACCAAAGTGCTCGTCAGACTTCTAAACTGATTGAAACTTGTTGCTATGGCGGTATGGGTGGTTGTACCCGATTGTAAAATGCGACACCTTATGATAATTTGAATTTAAAATTTAAAACTGAATCCACTCTTCCGCGGCCTTGAAATGAAATTGCCGTGATAATGCCTTCGCATCAACTGATATTTGACGGGGTTTAAATAGAGACGAATGGGCTGGTACTGTACACTGTAGCTAACTGTTTTGAGGAATCCTTGCAGTTGGTGGTAAAGAAATCGTAGCCCCAGTTTATATCGATACCGGGATGTGGGCTTCTTACTCGACATGATTACCGAAATTTGTACCGCAAATAAAACGATTAATCATTGAGAACTTTGTCGCACGGATGTGCAACCTTGCAGTACTTCTGCGCTGTGCAAGACAACACCGTACTATATTTTACAAAGCTGCTTGTGAAAACACGCTGGAATCTCACAGCCATTTCCGTTTTCTCATATCTGTCTAGGCCCGGGCAACCTGACGGTATCTTAGCCTACGTGCAGTCGCTTGGATCAGGCTTGCGATTACGTGCATCATAAATTGTCGATCCCGTGTCAAATGCTTACTCACAGACGATCAAATCACACCGGAACCATTTCAATTTCCGTAATAAGCATCCAGCGATACACACTTCCAAATGGTAGAATGATAAAGGTGCGAAATTTGTGGAGTCTGAAATTCCGTGAAGCGTATTTGGCTGACCATGTTGCAAGGCATTGCTCCGTTATATTCGTTAACTCGATAAATTGTTGACCTCTATAATAATTGAGTGAAATTTCGGTTTTTGTACTGACAGAAGTATAATTCCTAGATGTGTTTTGGAAAAGATTAGAACACCTTTTTTTCAAAAAATTGTACTGTCTAAGCGCGGTAAGTAAATATTGCTGTCATTTGCTGGATTTTTTATTTGCATTAGATTGACGAACATTTCAATACCGGTCATAAGTGAAATCATATCAATTAATTTTGAGTATATGACAATAACTCATAGGCAGGTTTCGGTAGTTATAATGCGACCAATGAAAATCTATTGAATGACGATCGAATCCGAAGCATTAATCCCTGGTAAACTCGAATTTGCACCATTAACAGTCAAACTCGGGTCTACAGGGTTCATACTCAGGATTGTAAACTAATTTTCCGATTGTACATTAAAACTGAATAGCAAATGTCGTGCTGATCAATAGTATTTATTCATAATGATGCTACGAAATAAGACTAAGGTTTCTGATGGTTTTGTTTCATTTGTTATACATGTAGCATTTAGTCTTGTCATCCGTGTCTGATATGTTCCACTAATCATCCAATTACCACCCGTATTATTCGCTGTGCATGACACTTCATTTCGAATAATAAATGCAGACTAATAATAATTAATCATTGGAGTAATAGATCGTAGATCAAAAGATTTTAAACCAGTCATCGCATGGCCTAGAATTAGTCCCCGATCGATAAACCGGAACTTTGATTTACCGGCCGACAAGTTGCGGTGTTCAATCGGCACACGGTGCAAAGAAAAAATTAAAATTTTGAAAGACAAATTGGCAGCATGAGGTGTGTCGACTTGTAGAGCAAAGCCGCGCTCGCATTGACGTGATGGTACAATAAATTGTGCAAAGATCAAAGCAACGACCGGACTGCGATAATCGATAGAACACATGCACATGAACACCGCGTGTTGAAACAACATCCAAACTATCGTCTAATCATAATTCATTAATAATCAATAAAATAGATAATGACGGTTTAAAAAATTGGCTCAGTCAACATGCATACGGGTAAACAATACTAAAATTGCAAACTTTAAAGTCTCGCGTTCTGGGTTTAATAAAATCAAATCAGTGATTTTGCATGACAGCCGGTCTAGGACAATCGAGGTTACAAGAAACTTTTGAAGAAGAAGAAGTAGAAAATGGTTTCAACAGTTTACGTGAATTATCAAAGATCGTGTAAATTAAACTACGCGGAATTAAGAAAAAAACTATTTGCAAATACGTAGGAACAACGATTGTGTGGAGAGACACTAATATTAATTCTTGTTTTCAGATCCAAGGCAGCCCTCGATTGGTACAGCATGTATCAATTGAGATAAGAATTCATGAATACTTGTAAAAGGGACAGGATATAGTATTCAAAAGTAAGAGAACGAAATAATGGACAATAAAACCTCATGCAGTGGGCGAGCATAGTCGGACCAAAGACTGCGATCAATCTGTCGCATAGACATAAAAATGTTCATCGGATATTTCGCGCAAAACTACCGATTAAAATGTTTAGCTTCATACAAAGCAGTGTTGTCTTTTACAACCTCATGTGAGAATTCATGCATCGATTGTACATTTATATCATGGGGACGGTAAAAGATGTTTTCGACATTCATACAGCCCCCAGTCTAATAAATTCATTCATAAGATTAATTTTAGTGCTTCGTTATTGTAAACATTTTTCGTAATGTCTTGAAAATCCTTATTTCGATTTCAAAGATATTGAGAGAATTAGATTGCAATGATTGCCGAAACGATGAAATTAATTAATCTGTGTTGGATGCACACCAATTGGAAAGTTCCATACTCGCCGTGCAACATAGCATCTTGATGCCAAAACTTTTGCAGCAATTTCCACGCATTATCACTCGAACTTCTCATTGCAATTCCACAAATCGGTTGAATAGGTATTCCGTTCAAAAGGTTGTCGTAGCCGGGGATGGTAGTGGGGATAGGCTCCCAATGTCTATAAAATGCTCCCGTATACCTCTGGCAACAAGGTCCATTTCCTGGCCTGCACGAGTGACTCCCCGAGTCCGGCGCAACTGCTTCTAAAAACAGAAGGGCGAGGACAAGTGACTGGCGCCTGAAAACCAGTTTTCTTCAGGCAGATGAAGCTCGTTAGACTGGGAGGGCATTTCATTTAGGGGAAGTAAAACCCTGATTTTAAACCTCTGCTGCCTTGCGAGATACTTGATCGCGGTAAATGTTTCGGGAGAAAATAATGCGGAAAAATCTGGAGCAGAGTTTCGTAGACGGTTAGCTGGTGCACACCACCTCTTTCTGGCAACTCCCTGCTGTCTTGCAGGTCGCACTTGGTTGTGCAAAGTCCAGTGAAGCTGACTCGAACAAACGCCGAGTGATGCTGGGGACTCCGCTTTGTACCCAAATTCCCAAGACACTTTATGACTCGCGGATCACTACAAAATATAGTTAATGCTATGGTGTGCGCGTAGGCGACGCGACTGATGCTGTTGTGATAAGTAAGCAAGCTGGGTCCCTTAATACCCGCTCCCTTGTTTATCTTATGCTGGAACGTCGAAACGCTCATCGATCTTGGTAGCCAATGCATCACGATGCGCAGTCTCTGCGACTATGGCGTGAGTATAGGCTGCTTGTCGGAAGTAAGAATCCCGCGCACTGGCTGCATTCGCATCAAGATTCCATAAAGGGACATCTCCTACTGGTTGTACAACAGTGGACCCGCTGAAAACTCCGGGCTACATGTCGTTGCGATTACGCTTGATGTGCTTCCGTGGGAAAGCGTTCAACCTTCCATTCCCACTGACGATGCATCCAAGAATGCATTTTACGAATAATTACAACAGTCCGTCGAAAAATCCCTAGGCGTAACATGCAGATTATTGCTGGTTAACGGAATGCCGGTACAGGCGCACCGAACGCTGCTACTCATCGGATTAGTAGCAAGTTTAGTCTTGGAACACGTTGTGAAAATGGTGAGCGCATGCTTGATTTCGCTAGCTTCAACGGTCTTACAGTGACGAACACGCGCTTTCAGCATCCCCATAGGCACTTACTGATATGGTATGCTTACGACGGACGCACTGCACACCAGCAAGATTATATTTAGGTCTACTTGCGCTGGATCTCATCGTGGTGCGGAGACTAGCAACGCCAACTGCACAGAGCACGTCTTGCTGCGCTCGAGAAACAAAATTCACTTCAGCTCTCGTCCGAAGCCCTGCGCCACCAAAGAATTAATACAGCGTCTCTGAATGACCGTGAAAAACGCCTCGCTATATCCAATTACCTGACTTTAACGCTAAGTAACTTTGAGGTTGAGGAGAATCTGATGCTTCAGTCTACACTCAACGGAATCACCTGAAATAAGCGCTACGAGCCTCACTATTTGAGCTCGTGACGACTTCGCGCAAACGGGAAGATTGGCTATCCGAGGAAACACTGAGGTTGTCTGACAAAGCTCGAGAAAGCGATTGGCGGGATCGTCAGCGCATCGCAGCCTCAGACTACAAGCTACGCGTTCTTCTATGAACGATCGCAACAAGTATTTGGAAAGTGTAGCTAAATAAATGGAGAATGCTTCGAGTAGCGGCCAATTTGACTCACTTTTTCGACTGATCAGTATATCTTTGGGCCGATGAAATTCACACCAAACACCCACTTTGCGATCTGAGCGGTTCGCCGCATTGCAAACCGGACAAGGAAGTGGAAGGCCGGGCTGAACATTTCAGCATGTGGCTAAATCGACAGGCGCCACTGACGGCACTACCAACGGCAGTAGCGAGTGATTCATATAATGTTTGCTGCGATCACCCAAGGTGCGAAAAAATCATCGGACCGATCGGTCGACTAAGAAGCAACAAGGCCACTGGAGAAAACTGCATCCCCATGATTTGTACAAGGCCTGTTCTTCCCTTCTGATTGAAGCACTGCATGCGTTGTATCGTAAGATGTGGGAACTAGTGGAGCTTCCACGCGACTGAGGCACTTCACTATTAATCCCAATCTTGAATATAGCTAATGCCTCATTGTGTGACATCTGCCGTTGCATGAGTCTTATCGAAATCGCAGTGATTTTCTTATGCTGTTTTACAGAGGAGAAGGATATACGTACAAGAGTCATCCAAGACGGTTTTTGTCGAGGTAGGGGCTGCGTCAACCAGCTATCAACATTGCGGCGGATTCTAAAACATCGTTACCGTTATCAGCAGGCAACAAAAGCTTATTTCATCGACTTTGAAGCCGCCTTCTATTCCGTCGACCGAGATCCGCTGTAGAGTGTGATGCTGGCCGATGGTATGCCGGACAAACTTGTACGCACGATTCAAGTTTGCTATTCAGAAACGCAGAGCCGCGTACGCGTATATGGAATGGTCTCCTCGACGTTCTCCATTAAGGCTGGTGTCCGGCAAGAGTGCCCTTTGTCCTTTGTGCTATACAACTTCGCGATCGATTGGACAATGAAGCAGGCGCTTTCAGACTACGCCGGTGTGATGCTGAGTCCGAACGTCTCGATTGCCGAGTAGGAATATGCCGACGATATCGTAATCTTGGGGGATGATCCTGGAACGCTTTAGATGATCCTCCAACGATTCAGCTCATTTGCTTCTATGCTGGGGCTACGAATCAACACTCGCAAAACGAAGTATTTTACCGCTGGACCTGATCTACCTCTGAAGATTGATGACGAGAACTTTGAGGTGGTGACCACTTTTCGTTACCTTGGTTCGTCCATGCTACCGTCAGGCCAAGCCAGGAATGAGATACAGATTCGTATTGAAAATTTGGTTAAGCCCAAGGTGCTACATCTCAGTAATATCTGATGGATCCTCATTTCCATGCATTTCCATCACAGACACACTCCACGACCGGTTTCGTGCTGTTTGCACTCATTTGATAGAGACAGTACGATCAGAATCCGCATAATTTCAAAGACTAGATGAATGGTAAACAAGTTGCGCTTGCATGCCACCGTTGGATCCGAATTCGTTTAATGCACTCTGGATTCCAGTTAAAACATTGTATCACAGAGAGACAGCATAATACACCAGCAATCCTAAGGGTGTAAATATTCTGCAATCATATTTTAGAGCGTTATTTATGTGCCCGATGGAAGGACAGGTAAATCAAGCAGATAGGGAGAGGTCAGTCGTGATAATTAATTCGACAGCGTAGCACCGAGCTGCGGACATGGATCTACAAAAGCAAAATCACGATCGTATACAACATTAGGAACCGTGCAACACAGTGAAGATTTGATTTAATTGTGTGAAATGGATAACGGAAATTATCGAAGAAAACTCGCTCCCGTTATCAACGAAGCAAGTAGCAGTGGTTGAACAGCAAACAGTCCTAAGAAGTTGATAGATTTGTAAAAAGTTAAAGAACAATATCTACTCTATGGTGAGTTGCAATTAGGAAGTCGACCATTGGGCAGACCGCACTTGCGGTACAAAGACATAAGCGAAAGAGACATGAAAGCTCTTGTCAATGACCCCACTAGTTGGGAAGAACTTGTTCTTGACCGCTCACATTGGAGGCATGGTGTAAAGCGTCGTCTGCACGCTATGGAGGAGCAGATACAGCTCTTGGCTGCTAAACGCAGATCAACCGCTGGCGTGCAACTGATGCAATACAACTGAGTTCTGACTATCGTTGCCAACGCTGCGGGAGAGATTGTTCCTCCCGAATCAGACTGTTTAGTCGTTCCAGAAGCTGTAGCACGTGAACATTTATGCGATTGTTATGTACATCCATGGTCGACATCGACCGAAGGAGGCCAACAACAACAAAGAAGAATAAGAAGACATTTTGAATTATCAATCTGAAAATTTGTAATCGAACGGGTCGAAGGTTCTATCATACATAGACAAAACATAGTTACATAAATTTTAAATGATGAAAGCGATGAACTAGTTTTAGTGCCAATATTATACATTAATCGTGTTAGCATTCCTCGCAGTTCTAGCTAAAATTGTTAAGGAAGTTTTTACGCATATCTATATAACTTTATTGCCGAAAAACGTATAGCAATATTGTCACGAAATTTTCTCAATTAAGCAATTAGATATTTCAAACCAAACCAGCATGAATGATTGCTATCGGTTATTATGTCATAAGTTTTTCTAAATTGGTCTTGGTGATATTGGCTTCAATCTATTGTGCGTAATACACAACGCTGTGTATATTGATCTGCAAATCGTAGTCAGCTTGGATACCGTGTATTGCACTGGCACACAAAGCAAAACAACACACAATACAAGTTAACTCGACAAGTAATTAATCAACCCACCAAAAGCAAAGCAAGATTCATGCAGCCAAACGGTATAGAGACATAAAACGGAACATTGACGTGAAACAATCGCGGTATGTTACAGAAACGGGACCGTGAACGCAATTCATAAGATTGGCAAATGAAAAGTTCAATGAATGTTTAATAAAAACATGGATGTGAAAACAGTGTGGCCGTGTATTCAATGCCGATGCCAATGGATCACGTCTTTGTGAATTATGAAGGCAGTTTAGAAGTTGTTTCATTAGAACAAGCTTAAAAACCAAATCTCCGCATACATTCTCTTGGAAACACCCTCGTTTGAAGCATTGATATAACCCTATCATATGCTCACTAGGTGCGTTGATATGAAAATAGTAATATTCAAAAGACCATTACAGATAGCAGACTGGACGTAGTTCATTGATTGGTTGGTGCAAAACTGAAATTTCACAGCATAAAACCGACTGATAAACCAAGGATTAATGTCCGGCGTATGAGTGGAGCACACATTGCCATATGATTGGAAGAAGCTTTCACAACTGAGCTCACGAAAATAACTCCCTCAGATTCATCCACTAAAATAGCGAATCGCTTATAGACTACATACACGATGTACATCCATGGTCGACAATAACCGGAGGCCAGCAACATCAACCACAAGAAAGTAACCTCTCCTTTTCATTCATTCCGATTCGTATGAAAAATAATCTAGGACAAACCAACGTTTAGGAAAATCAGCCTATTCAAAAATGTAGGATTAATGTAGTAACGGGTGGTGATTGATTCAATATTAGGTCTCGTACAGGTAGAAGATATAAATGAAATTTCAAGCAAGAAATTCAATGCTGTACACTTTTCTATTGCACACAATCAGATTTGTGTTAGAGTTACACATCATGTAGAACAGTAGGAGCAAGATTCGCGTCGGTTCAAGTGCGCGTTGAACGCTCATCTTCTGCTAACATATGTACCACGTTTTACATTCTTGATTGAACTTTTTAATTGTTCTATTTATAGTTATGTAAGATATATGTCCGGGAAACGAGATTTAAGGCGTCAACAGAACCAAGAATTCAATTGGTTTATTATAAGCAGATTATACCAAGATCTCTGAAAGTTACATGATATACTCTAGATGAAAATCCCCCTACCTTCCTACCTTAATATAAAAGAAAAAGTGAAAACGATACGACAAAAAGCCAGAAACCGGTAGGGGAGTGTAAATGCGGGGGATGTGATCAACACATTACTTTCAAAATGCTACTGTTTATATAAGCTGTGGATAACCGACGTGCGATTAAAAATTCACGGGAAAAGTTGTGGGAATAATATGACTGAGAGAATACTATTTCATTTGATTTTCGCGAACTAATGATTATAATAATAAGAATAATTTGATCGAAAATCATTCACAAAAAATATACACACTAATCAAACTTTTACCGCTAAAATTGAAAAATGCGATTTAATTAATATAAATCTTACCTGCACATTAACTGAACCGATCTCGCTAAAAATCTTACAAAGGTTACATCTCCTCCCTAGGTATACGGCCACATGAAAAACGCTATTTAAAAAAAACATCGAAGTAGTTTTCACATTGTGAGAGAGTGAATATGATTTATAGATTTGCAAAGTCGGCAGAATTCTTTGATTTCGTATCGACCAGCGCATAAGAGAATGGTATGTCTGCTTTCAATGAAGACATACAAACAGCCTGGAATGTTTGTCAAAGAGCGTTTCGGTAAGTTGACCAACAAGCAAACGAAATTTTGGGTTCGAAAATAATGACAATGCAATAACGAAAAAAAATATTTTGAAAGAATAGGCAGAGAAGCGATTGAGTCAAACTCGGCACTAAACACAAATTTTATTTTATTTTGATTAGAAAATTTTGTTTATGTTATAGAAACGGATGATACAAATTTTTGCCATATAACGTCCTCACAAATTAAAAAAGCAGATATACAGTATCCATTGCAAACAATATCGCAATAAAGGCGAAATGGAGAGAGATGATAAGAAAAATAAATTAATTGATATAGCTTGTGACCCGACAAAGGCTAAAGGTTGAATAAAGTAAACAGTAAGACTAATTAAAAAAGAAAATTTATATATATATAGTGTGTGTGTGTGTTTAATTAATTATTTAATTATTCATCTATTTAGCTATAAAGATAGATAGATAGATAGACAGACAGACAGATAAATAGATAGATAGATAGATAGATAGATAGATAGATAGATAGATAGATAGATAGACAGATAGATAGATAGATAGATAGATAGATAGATAGATAGATAGATAGATAGATAGATAGATAGATAGATAGATAGATAGATAGATAGATAGATAGATAAATAGTTTCTGTGAATAAAATCTAGTGGGGAAAACTTTATCTCAGTGTCTGTTTTAATAACGAAATCTGAGAAAACATCATATATTTTTACTGTTATTTGCGGGCAAACCTCTCTATAAACGAAACGCTCCTGTCAATGAAAGCTGACAATTGATTTGAGATAGCTAGAGAAAATCAGCAAAATATGTTAAAACCACCAGGTTTCCAAAACATGACAATTAAAATCACCCCCAACTTTTGCTCTTGTAATACATTTAATCTGCGAAATGTCAATTTTATCACAGCTTTTAAAATGAATATATTGATAATTCGAATGAAGATGACACAGAAATCGAAATGATCACAACAGATGGTTTACAGGACGCCAGGCTCTGTTAATGTAACCAATTGGTATGAATATCTGAGTCGGATTAGCTCGACCATGTCTAGAGCATGTTCACCCTACTACTATAGTGCCGCCTACGGTGGTTGGGTCATGGGCACTTAATGGGAAATGATTGTATTACGAAAGATCTATTCTATCGTGAGTTGAAAGCAGGAAGACGACCATTCGGCAGACCGCGCTTGCGGTACAAAGAAGTTTACAAGTGAGATATGTATGCTCCTATCATTGGCCCTAAGAGTTAAGGAGAACTTGCTCTTTACCGCTCACTTTAGAGACGTGTAAAGCGCCATGTTCAAGAGGAGCAGATTCTACTCTCAACTGCTAATCGTAAATCACACGGTCGGTGTGCAATTCGTATCGATCTTCCGAGTGCAGCCCATCGCTGTGAGCGCTGTGGGGGATAATGTTCATCCCGTACCGGACTGTTTAGTCATACTATAAGCTGCGGAGTATCATGCACTTATGTTGTACACACATGATCGACATCGACCGAAGCAGACCAACAACAACGACAACAACAACCGGTAAGCATGCATTCATGCACGATAGCAGTCAGTAGTTAAATAATATGTAAGTTGGCATTGTGAAGCAGAATGTCCCTCAAACTTGCGAGGACATTATCAGCAAAAAACGTCACAGACTTTTGCATATTAATCATTTACAAACTATTTGACTCAATACAACATGATGCTTAATCGGTTCAAAAACACTTATAGTTAAAAACTGATATAATTGAAGTGGATGTGACCACAACACTAAATTCATGCAATTTCATTCTTTGGCAGCCTAATCAGCCTATATAACTTTCAATAATCTAACTATACTCAAGGTCTATTGTCAAACTGGTACTTGGTGTGTGCTGAGAATGCTTCCACAAGTGATCAAACACGTAGTCAAACCCACTGAGAAATGTTCTGTTTTCAGTTTTAGGAAGTTTGGACAAAGACAGGAAATTCACAACCATCTGTTCGCGGGTTTGTATCCAAATATAACGCTAAACAATGTTGCCATCGGTGTACTGAGTAATACGCGAAATCGGATCTGTCTAAGTCTGCATAGAAACCGAGAAAATACGAAGCCTATTCATAAGATATCCCCGTTCAAAGTGTGTAGGAAACCATAATTTATCCTAGCACTTGTAGCATTTCGGTAATTAGAGCCTACACACTCCAAGATTCGTTTCGTTTTTACAAAAACCGAAGCTATGTAGAACCTTTTACCTAATTTTGGCCACGCCTGTATGAAATGCATTGTTTAAAACTTAAACCAAATTATGACTTTCTTTTTAGTGCAGCCTTATTTAAATTTGAATATCGTAAGTGGCTCGTCCATTTGTATGTAAATAACAAAACCACCTCAATTGCGCGGCATTTCTCGTCACTCAATGGATGTATAGCTGGTAAACTTAGATCAGGCAATTTCAAACTACACAAAAAGAAGATGAAAATCTAATCGCTAATTAACATAATTCAATGATTTAGTTACTTACTTACTTCCGCATTTGGTCCCGTCTGGGAAATGGGACGCCAACTAGCATTCTCCGGGCATCGGCCCGACGGCTTGCCGATGACTCTGGCCTGCACCGTCCGACGTCATACACCTTCCAGATGTCGGTCCATCTTCTCTCAGGTCCGTGTTGTCTGTTAGCACTCTTGTTCGCGTTTCTGTAGCTAGAAGATTTTTCACAGGCTGGGGGAGCTAGCCCCACACTCAACCCTCCTCCTTTGCAGCCGGGCACTGCACCGTCCATGAGGGATTAAAATTCCATGATTAAAATACTCCGAACATTATCTTAGTGTCTCCCACTAATGAAAGCAAACAGACCGAAACTGGTTTGGATTTTGCATGCGAAAACGAGACCGGGTAAAAGTGCTAGACTATAAACAGCATCTCAACTATAGAAACTGAAATATGACAGGAACTCACTCTCCTCCGCATCCGGTCAGCTAAAAAAGGTACAATCACACTCACTCCTAGTAACTAGTGGGACCGCCGATACACACACACACACATATATATATATATATATATATATATATATATATATATATTATACATCAATTATGTACATCGTAGATAATAGGATAACGTTGTTATCAATACTACGATGTCGGGTTGAAACTGCCGGTACTTTGTTTCGAAAAAATATCAAACTTTTGTGTCTGAGCCTTCAGTGATACTATTCAGTTTTATATATATTCCAGAAATATTTGGCCAAAATTATGCTGTGAGACGTTCACGTTTGTATACTGAAATGTGATGCTTGAATAATGCAAGAATAATAAGATTTGATGGCAATGAAAACTTTAATTGCAGATGATCATTGCTAATGTGCTAAGAATTAAGATTAGTTTTGATATATCACGTCAGGTTGAAACATCAAGATATCTAGGCTTCCTAATGTGACAATAGCCATTTTTCAGAATTATCATTAGAATAAGATATTTATTTGCATGCTTTTCCGTCACAAAACACCCCACGATCGGTTTCGTGCTGTTTGCACTCATCATTAGAATAGTTCTTACAAAACAAATAAAATTGTTTTTAGAAGTTTATCCGGGTCCCGACTGTTGGAAAGCAGTTGGTTTTTAGATTTGTCCCTGTGAGATATGGGTATGGAAACAGTTAATTCGAAAACGTTGCAACCTAAAACGAACAATAAGCACTCACCAAGGCTCCATCGATAAACCGAATGAACCATACGGCTGACAAGGTGTCCTCAATGCAAATCGATCTGAAAATTTTAATTGGTTCCACTTGTGATTGGTCACTTGACAAACCATGCGACTTCAGCTGGGCCAATCACATTACCTGGATCAGGCTGACAGTGTTGTTATCGCAAACGGATTGGTGGATGTCTAAGCTGGGGCAGGTGTGACCTGTGTGTCCTGAGGTGAAATAACATTGTCTAAGGCACGTCAGCGTAGGCGTAGTGCAAGCCACGATGCAGGTAATTACTGACATGTGGGAGTCAAAGAACCAATGAGTGTAGTACACGATGACAGCCGACCTCATTTATCATTTTTATGTCTCTCTATGTGGAAATGGTCGTGGTTGGAAATAACAAAAAACAACGGAACTAAGCGAGCAAATCTGGAATCGAATCGATTAATGATTCAGCGTAATTCTGAATAAGCTAGAACTGTCTAACTCGTTTAGGTGGGCTGAAATTCGTCACACCGTTGAACAAAAGGTAACATTGAGTACAATGAGAATGGAGTTAGTTGACTGTAAAACGATTCTGTATAAAAACCAACAAAATATGAGTTTGATAAATTTGTTCGATACAATAAAGAAACTTTGTTTAAACAAAAACCTATATTTAACGCAATAGGTTAGAGCATATTATCTGCTCGTTACAATTTATGTATCCATGAAACAATTATATGAAATCGTTTTCTATAGCGAAATCAAAGCGTGTATTTTTATTAACCTTGTCATACAGCCTTTATTTGGTTGGATGCTTTAAACTTAACCCATTCTATGTCAAGAGACAAGAGGAATGGTTGAAATAAACGCCATGTATTACTCCGGTACGACCTTCAAATTGTTCACGACGTTTGACTCGTGTAAAATCAAGTCAACTTTAAGAAAACCTCATCGAGTCTAAGACATTTTCGGATTGGTTATGATTTACACAATGGAAATCGTTCACAAAGCCATTAAATTTAACATACAGTTGTTGGTCCTTGTGGTAAAATGATCTGGAATGGTGCACAGTACCAGAAAGTTTCAAAAGCAGGTCGGTAGTTTCTTCAACAGCAAATCCAACTTTATTTATATTTAGCATCACTCTGGTGAATACCTTACTATGGATAGACAAACTGGTAAGGCCGCGTTGTTAGAGCAGTCATTGAGTTTAACTTGCTTCACATTTAATTAAAATTACCCCGTTTAGATGATTCTAGGATATATTCCCAAAGCCGACTTTTTTATAAATTGGATGAATTGGCTCTAGGTTCGTTTCGATATCAGAATTATAAATGTGTTCAGGTACAGTTTATGTACCGAATACGTAACTATTCGCTGTGTTCTAAAAATGAACGAGTTTAGTCAGATGTTTCGTGAGATTATAATGCTCCGAATGCTGGTCTCTTGCACCGGACTTATGAATTCAGATATCAAAGAATAAAGCAGTTATGTATAGCGTTAGGGATGCATAGCCAAAATGTCAGCGTACTTTCAATAGTTCCTTAATGCTTATGTATTCTTAAAGAATAAAGATACCAGTGTAAGCCTTCCCAATCAATCAAAGAAGTCTCTAGTTAAAAATTACAATATTGGTTAACAGTTTCTTACGAAAACCAATAATAGTGTGCCAATATATGTTAGCGCCTAAAATTTCCCGGTGCAGCTAAATGTGCAACAGTTGAGAAGTCTTATCTAGAATGGCTATGTTATTAGAGTAAGGCACTACTCAGTCTTGTTCCGTTCATCACGTCCTTACGGAGATACAGCGAATGATTCAGTAAACAAATCCAGACTGGGTAGTCATCGGAAATTGAGCGCATCACTAAATAGTCAATCGCCCAGCCCCTTTTATCAAAAATAAAATTCCATGTGAGAAATTAACGCAAGCTTGTTCAACCACATTTGTATTACCGGGATTCTCTGTATGACTTTTATTAGTTCTAATTTTTATTTGCAATTGTGTCATAATCATACATTATTCACACTAAACTTACGTGTCACACATAACTCTAGACTAAACAGAACTGCCCTAGGTATTTTTATTCACAGATTGTTTTGTTTGGATTTCTCGACCGGCAACTTCGGTAAACTCCAAATTTTTTATTCAAACCGAAACTTGCCTATTCTCTGCGAGCCAACCACAAGAATATCCCCACATATTAACTATTAAAATTCCAGTTTTAGGACAGTCATGTAAATATTTTCATATTACTGTGTGTTGGCCTCCTTCGGTCGATGTCGACCATGGATGTACATCACAATCGCATGAATTTTCATGTTCTACAGCTTTTTGAATGAATAAACAGTCCGATTCGGGAGGAACAATCTCTCCACAGCGCTTGCAAAAATGGTCAGAACTCGGTTGTAGGGCGTCTGTTGCAAACCGGCGGCGTGATCTGTGTTCAGCAGCCAAGAGCTGTATCTGCTCCACCCCAGCTTGCAGATGACGCTTTACACAATGCCTCCAATGTGAGCGGTGAAGCGCAAGTTCTTCCCAAATCGCGGGGTCAATGCCAAGAGCATTCATATCTCCTTTGCAAATGTCTTTGTACCGCAATTGCGGTCTGCCCAATGGTAGACTTCCTAATTGCAACTCAACGTTGAGTAGATCTTTCGGAATACGACCATTTTCCATTCGGTAGACATGATCAACCCCCCGCAGGCGGCGCTGTCGTAATAGGGTGAACATGCTCTGAAGACCAGCTTTTGAAAGCAATTCAACATTAGTCACTCTGTCCATCCACGATATGTTCAAGATACGACAAATGGAAAGCATTCAGCTTCCGTTTGTGTCTTGCATTGGTGGTCCAGGTTTCACCGCCGTAAAGTAAAACATTTAGCACGCACGCGCTGTATGCCATCATCTTTGTCTTTACAGTCAGCTTGCGGTTACCTCAAACACGAGAGTTCAATCGGGACAGAATGACATCTGCTCTGCTAATCCGCTAATCAATCTTCTTGTGTAGCGAGACGTTATCCGCAATGGTTGAACCAAGGTATGTGAAATGATGTACTGATTCAAGCTGAAAATTTCCAACAGTGATGATGGGAGGCGATACAGTCCCTTGACCAAGGACTTTGGTCTTGCTCATGCTGATTGTTAGCCCAAAGTCTTTGCATGCCGACGAAAAACGGCCCATTAGCTACTGGAGGTGCTCTTGGGAGTGAGCAATAAAGGCTGCATCGTCGGCAAACAACAGGTCTCGGATTAGCACATTTCGTGCCTTTGTTTGTGCTCTCAACCGGTTCAGGTTGAAAAGCTTGCAATCACTTCGCGTGCGTAGGTAAATGCTTTCTGTCCTCGTCCTGAAAGCGTGCTTCAGAAGCAGAGCAAAGAAAATGCTGAGCAGCGTGGGAGCAAGAACACACTCTTGTTTGACGCCTCTGCGAATTTCAAAGGCTTCTGAACTAAAACCGTTAAAATGGACTGAGCCCATCACTCCAGAGTTGAACGAAATAACGTGTTTGAGTAGCCTTGTGGGTAAACCTATAATGTCAAGTATTTTGAAAAACCCTCTGTGCTGACGTAGTTGAAAGCCTTCGTCAAATTAATGAAATCAATGTTCCCGACACTTTCTTGAAGTTCTCTCTGGGAGAAAATCATGTCAACGTTTGATCTTCCCCTGCCAAAGCGACAATGAGATTCTGAGTAAATTCTATCAGCTTAAACTTGCAGCCGGATCTGTAAGATTTAAGCAAACAATTTGCCAACAACATTCAGAAGGGAGATGTCTCTGTAATTGTTGCAGTCACCTCTATCTCACTTATTCTTAAATAGCGCGATGATCTTTGTGTCTCGCTTTCGACCGCGTCAATCATAGTATTTTAATCCAGAAACTTGAATTGTACGGGATAACAGGAAAACTTCTTGCTTGGCTAGAAAACTATTTACGCGACAGGAGTGCCCAAGTCAGAGTTGACGGCGCCTTATCGAAACCATTTAAAATTACGAGCGGAGTGCCCCAGGGTTCGGTCCTCGGACCGATTTTGTTTTTGATCTACGCAAACGACATTCCCGAGCGTGTTAAATGCAAGATTATGTTATTTGCAGACGATATAAAGCTTTGGAGAAGCATACGTACAAATGATGACTGTGAAACTTTGCAGAAGGATCTAAACACATTGCACGATTGGTCTTTGAGAAACAAACTACCATTCAACTTCCAAAAGTGCAAAGCGTTAAACATTGGAAAGACTGTTAATTACAACTACACTCTTGGGTCCCACCAACTCGTCTGGACAACTGAAGAGAAGGATTTGGGTGTTTGGACCAGTTCAAGTCTGAAGACTTCACTGCAGTGCAAAGCGGCATACAAAAAGGCGTCACAAGTATTGGCGTTATTGAGACGAATTTTCGGCAGATTCTCCAATCAGTCGGTGCCCCGTATCATGAACACCTATCTGAGACCAGCGATGGAGTACGCTGTTCAGGCTTGGT
The DNA here is from genome assembly GCA_013407085.1 of Atriophallophorus winterbourni. Lineage (NCBI taxonomy): Eukaryota > Metazoa > Platyhelminthes > Trematoda > Plagiorchiida > Microphallidae > Atriophallophorus > Atriophallophorus winterbourni. The sequence continues at coordinate 124,390 of JACCGJ010000828.1, forward strand.
CACCCTGGATTCAGAAAGACATCAATCTTCTGCAGCGTATTTACCACCGAACCACAAAGCTTGTACCCGGACTAGCTGCTAAACCATATGAAGAACGTTTGAGGAGTCTCAATCTTTTCGACTTTCGCTGTCGTCGACTAAGAGGTGACCTCATACTGATGTACAATATTATGCACGTCCCTAACCATCCCTTGTCCAAACTTTTCACACGCTCGCCACCCCGTGCCAGTCGGAAACATGAACTTTCAGTGCTTATTCCCACTTCAAGACTGAACTGTCGAAGATATTCGTATGCTGTACGTGTAAGTTTCACATGGAACACCCTCCCCTCCACTGTTACACACTCAGCCAACCTGGATATTTTTAAAGCTAATTTGGACAAACACTTGAGGGACAACCCAAACTTTGATACGATTTACACTACATGAGTTTTCCTGTTCTTCTTTTTTATTGTATATACCTCATAACTCCATCCTATGGTTATTGTTAAGCTAAATGCTTTTTAGACCATTACAACTTTGAATCACTTTGAATCTCTTGTTGGACACACACCTGCTGCCAGCACTGAGGAAGCAAATGGTGAAGAGGTTGTAATAATGCTGTTCTACAGCATTTGATATGCTCAGGTGGAATTCCGTCATCACCAGGGTCCTTCCCATTCGCTAAGCGATTGATTTCCCTATTGAGCTCATCAAGAGTAGGGGGAGTATCAAGATATTCAATGGTCGGCAACCGATCGATATTTTGAGTAGAGAGGAAAAGTGCTCTACCCATCTCTCCATCTGCTGAGGTTTGTCCACAATCGGGTTACCAGATACCGGCTTAATGGGAGCCGTTTTGAGTTTGTTTGGACCAATGGCTCTCTTGATCTCATCATCCAAGTAAACTATACATATTTACCCTATCAAACCGGTTGAAAACAATTTCTGCTCTATGTATTTTCACGTGATTCCTGAACTAATCAGTAGGAAAACAAACCCCGTTTTACTACCTATGTTATTTGTAATTCGCATATTATTCTGTGGTTTTTGTAAAGCTATGTGCTTTTTGGACCATTAAATTGAATTGAATTGAATTGAATTGAATTGAAAATTTCCAGTGTCCGCAGCATTTTGGATACTGAGGCTAATTTCACACATCGTCTTGCAGTCTGTTGAACCTTATTTCTAGCTGCTCTTAGAAGTCGTAATTTTTCATCTGTTGGCATACATTCGAACCTCAAGAATGCTAAACGTTTCTCATCCAACACAGCCGTCATCTCAGAAGCATTTGCTTCGAACCAGTCGCTCGTTTGAGCTTTCTTCGGACCGTACGTTGAAAGTGCGACTCGGCATAGGCTTATTTTAAGCGATTCCCAGTTTTTTGAAGTCGATTCGAGTGGGGTTGTCTTCTTGTACTCGGCTGAGAAAGCTTTGCCAATCGCACAACTAAATTAGGTTCGCACGTGTGAGTGACGTCTGTCCTTTTCTTAGCAGACAATTTGGCGCCCTGAAATAACGTCTGGGGAAACTCCAGTTTTCCACAAACCAGCAAACGTCCAGTGTCACAGTCTGCGCTTTGATATTATCTGGTGAGGAGTACGCTTCCTATATTAGTGCGCCTAACAAGAATAAGATCAAGCTGATAACAATGCTTAGAGCGAGGATGTTTCCAAGAGAATTTATGCTGCGGTTTTGTTTGAAATAAAGTGTTACTGATACAATGGCTGAAATGTGTGCACAGTCATAAAAGGCGTTGTACATTTTTATTAGTTTCAAATACTCCGAACCTCCCGAGACAGTTTCGCCAAGATTAGTAATCTGCACCAACTCTGGCATTGAAATCACCCAATTTCACACAGTTGTTTATTTGCACGTTTTCAGGACTGTTGTGATGTTATGATGAAAAGCGTCTTTTTCAGCGTGAGTCGCAAAGACCGTCGGTGCATAAACGTTAGGAAACGTAATGGTACCAGTAATGCATTTCAGCTTTAGAGTCAAAATCCTTTCGCTCCCGCCGCTGCTCGGTTCTGCTGCTTTTAGTAGGCTGTTTCGCATGGCAAACCCAACTCCATGCAGTCGAGGCTCTCCAGAACCCCTTCCTTTCCAAAAAAATGTAATCTATTTCTGTTTGCTTACCGGTGTCTAATAGCCGCTTCTCTTGCAGGGCAGTCACGTCGACATTCAGCCTTTTTAGATCATTGTTAATCACAGCTGATTTTCATACGCCTCTGATATTTGAAACGTCGTCATGAAATCCTGGAAACATGGACCGGACGTTCCAGGTTCCCAGTTTCAGAAATGACATTTGTTTTTTAGTAGTTGGTTTCGCTGGTGCGGAAAAAAACAGTCTGCTTGTCGGTTGATTACTAATCCCCATGCACCCAATGAGAATAACAGACCATGGAGAGACGGCACCATATTGCCTGGGGGCTGCCAAGCTTGAGGCGGACGGTAGCCGTCCAATGATACCTGAAAGTCTCTCCCACCGTCGGAAGCAGCTTCAGGCGCTGAGCCCTACGCCAATCGAGCCATAGCTTTTAACCGGTATCTGCTGCTTCCCGTGTTATTATCCGCAGAAGCGGATTGGAGTGTCCTCTCCATTGGCGCGTTGTGATGTACGCCAGGGCAGTTCAATATGGAGAACTAGATGTTGCCCATAACTCCCATAACTCCGCCAAGGACGGTCCCAAGCCCGTCTTAGAAAGGAGGAGGGTTGGGCTCAGGGCTAGCAACCCTATCCCGTAAAACCTACATTGCTACGGAAACCATGACAACAGATCCGTGGTTCGGTTATGTCTGCAGGATGGATCCCAGTTCGCATACGAAGGTAGCCATGCACTGGCATCCGCAAGGTAAACGAAAAAGGGGACGACCCAATGAAACTTGGCGCAGAACGTTGGAACGCGAACTACATACACAAGGATTCACGGTGCAGACGGCAAAGGAAGCAGCGACAGACCGGAACCACTGGCGTGAAGTTGTCTTCGCCTCATGTGCCACCAGGCACGAAGAGGACTGAATGAAAAGATGTTGCCCATGCAGCAAGTGTTCCATCTCCACGGCACCACCGGAGTTTGCAGGACAGAGTTGAATAAAAATTCGGACTGCCTAACGGGATTCCGGCACCGGATTTTTCCTCGAGGTTGACTCCTGCAGCCTTTTCTATGATTAAAAGTAGCGACAAGGCAGTGGAGGTTTGAGTTAAGGGTTTTCCTTCCCTCAGGTGGACCGCCTTCATGGACTTACGAGCTCCACCTGCCCGAAACATGCTGGTTTTGAGGCGTCAGTCAGCCGCCTTCGACCTTCCTACTATCAGTACAAGCAATTCCGCCCGGTCACACAGGACCACGAGTGCAGGTCAGGAACTGGATTTCGTTGTCAGAGGCTATATGAGACGCGTGCCATTGGAGTATTTTTGGAATTTGGAGCATATCCCAAAAAGCGCCCTGGTCGTGACAACCTTGAAACCTTTCATATTACTATTACATATATATTTATATACCTATATTTAGAAGCTGTGGTTATTGTGGAACTGAACGTTTTCTCAACCACAACTCTTGATTTAATACAACGTGCATGCTGTTTTGATATATAAATTTCCGTCATACGTAACCATTCGGCCCGTTGCCTTGGATAAACAAAAACATTTCATTGCAATCATCAATTAGTTCTGAAATTTTAAGCAGTTTGCATTGCAAGACAAAACCAGTTGGACTAATGTATATCATTGAGGTACAAAGTTTCACATAGGTGCATATTTATCTTGTGATCTGTCTAGATCTGAGTGCTAAACAAATTCAAGATTACATCCTGTACTTCGCCGTACATCATCTCTTGATAGCACGTACAAAAATTTTTTCTCACCCTGAATAACCGTTGGTTATGTACATTTTACAGCAATTTACTAATGATGTGTAGCAGCATAAACTTACGAGTCGCATCCGAACCACAACGAAATATAGCAAAATTATTGGCTTTTACTCTTATATTTGATGAAGATTTGGTGGCAAGCGAAATCAAAAGAACAAAATCAACACAATTTATAATATGAATAAATTTAAAAGACGTTATATAGTAGAAATCGGCCCCCAATACTTACCTCGTTTTTCGGATGTTTACCTATTTTTTCCGCATTTTCCAAATCAAGGTCACATGTGGCGAACTTCATTCATTCGAAGTCGAATTTTAGTGCTTTTCTGTATAAGTAATTCCGTTTGTTTGTAAAAGCGGAACGGTTTGATTTGATGCATGCCGTGTGGTGTGTGTATATGTAGAGTATTTAACGGACATGGTGCACGTTTCCAGAATAAGATATGTTTAGCGTGGAAAAATCTGTATTTTCTGTATATGTACTGTGTATTTAAACTAAGCAAATCGCTCATAATGCTGTTACACTGTTATATGTAAATAAATCATAAATTAACACTCCCGTATAGCTCAAATGTTGGTTGTTAATAATTAATTAAGTAATAATCACACAATATCTAATAGGAGATGATGATGAAGAATTGCAACAATCAGTAAAACGTTTACCGTTGGTCTGATTTACAGATTATTTTGATCAGATACATGAAGTTTGGTCAATTTCGTTTATAATGAATTATGTTGAGACTTGGTTACATAATTAGTAGCATTGATATAAAAAATTAAGGTCACGCAATATACGAAACTATTTAAAGATCATCACTTAGAAATAGACGAACAATTGCATCAGCTTCTAAACATAGAGGCTTTCAGGGTGAAGTGCCGCTTTTCGTACTTCACATGCAGCTCATGAATTTTACACAAAATATTGAACATAAAGCAGGTACTAAATGACACTTTGTATTGCGAAACTTTTAGAATCGTTTTTGCTCTTGGTCAATGTATTGATAAATCGTGAAATATCAGTTTAGTACGCAAGAGGTCGATGTAACAAATTTTCAGGATATTGTCGAATTTCTTTAAAATGCGCTAATATCTGTTCTGCTCATGGAAATATCTTAAATATGCGTTTTTCCAGCTACATACAAAAAATTCAATGGTACCAATTCAACAAATCTTCAAGTAGTCCAGTATAATTAAAGTAATTGTCACCATACTTAAACTCTTCGGTCAAAATTGTAGGAATACTCTCAGATATTCATGTATTTCTTCTAAACTCAAGGTCATATTGAATTTACAGACAACCAACTCTTTGTAGATCACTTTAAGTATTTATCAAAGTTTGACTGCATGTATCGCACATAAATCTCTCCACCGCCCGCGACCATCGTTTAATTTATTTCACATCCGGATTCTCCACACCGAATCACACACACACAAACACTCCGATGGCGTCGGCCGTCAGAGGCACATTAGTTCGTACCGATTCTCCAAGAGACGATTTATTACTTCTATTTTTGCCGAACGCCCGTATCGGTTGTGTCGCATGTGAACACACGAGAACCGTACACCACGAAACGTATTTTGCGCGGGTCGTTTTCCCGTTCCCCGAGAACTGATAATGATCTATTGACACGAAAATTCTGAAAAATTGTGATGCTCAACATGAAAAAGTTATTAATACATTATCTTTGGAATGTAATCACGATTTATTGTTTGTATACTTTCTTTGGCGGCGGGATGACTCATACATAAATGTTTGCAATTCAGTTGTTTCATCACTGGTGAAACCGAATGGTAAATTTTAACGGAACGCGATGAAAAGCGTATCAAATATTTATTTGGACAATATGTACATGTTAGTTCTCGTCTTTTTAACAAGCAAATCCGTTTTCAAGCTATTGCTACTAAACTTGGTATAGTAAGTACTGACAGTCCACATGGCAGTGGCCAGCGACCTTATGGGTTGTAAATTTTACCTTGTATCCCGGAACGACCTCGATTCCACAAATGTTCAACATTAACCTAAAGCCAACAAACTTATTCGGTTTTAAGACCATTCGTTCACTTGATGTCGCCGAAGCAATTCCACACTATAAAGTAATCCATGCGAATTTCCTTTCCGTTTGATGGAATAGGAACGGCAGAATTCAATTCTAGATTCTCTTTCAACGGACCATGACAGATTTTTACATCTTCATATTTGTTTAGGTAATCAGGAAAGTGATATACTTTACCAAAATAACAATTACATATATGCGAAACATGAAGAGCTATATATGTATATAGCTCTTCATGTTTCGCAGTGACCTAATATGCAGATGTTTAAATACTATATTATTCATGTTCACCAATATATTTCGGTGCTCACATCCCCATGCCTTACCCACCTCTACCGGTTTCTAGCTGTTTGCCGTCATTAGGTGAAGAGAGTAAGATGAGTTTTAGTGAGCCTTGAAACGGTGGTATATTGGTGAATAAAGGTATATTGTATGCCACTGTTGAATAAAGTTCTTACAAAGAACCACGATCATCACAAACAGAACCACAAAGTGATTCCTGGCCAAATACTAAATGCGCTTATAAACAAAAATATATTTTGGTGATCACATCAACATCCCTTATACACCACCCCCGTTTTCTGGCTGTTTGCCGTCATCAGGTGTAGTGAGTAAAATTGGGTTCAGTGAGCCATGAGACAGTGGTAAACTGATAAACAAGGTTATACTTGTTTGCAACTGTCATATAGGGTTCTTACAAAGAACCATGATGTTTAAGTCACAGAAATCACAAAGTGATTCCTGGCTAAGCGCTCGAGGCGTATATAAAAGACCAATATATTGTGCTGCTCACATCCTCATCAATTACACACCACAATCGGTAGATTTACATTCCAATAAAAATCACTTGATGCAGAACTTATATACACCCGGTTCCAGACTATGCTGCCCAAACCGGACATCATGGTTGCGGCAAGAAATTTGCTTCTAGCCTGAGCGTCTTAACATGTCCATGGTTCTTATAATACGCCGTAGCCCGAGCGCCTCAGATGGCCGGACCCAATGACATGTTCTGGTAGGAGAATGCGGGACGATCTTATCTTAGCATACACACTCTTGGCAACTCTTTCCCACGCCAAGAAAAATCCTATTCATTCTTCGAACTTCGAAATAACATCCGATTTTATGGTCGCACTTCGCAAAAACCAGTCTCCAAACGGAACTGCCGCATATATTTTTATTTGGTGTGTTTGTGTTTTGTTCCGAATTCTCTACCCGGCTATTTGTTAAATTCAAACAGTTTAGCGATTTTCAAATCAAAGCCTGGAGACAATATGTGAAATAACCCTAATGCTGTCCTTAACTATTAATAAGTAATCCCAGTCATCAAGACCGATTCATATTTAAGTCCTGTGGTTATTGTAAAGCTTATTGCGTTTTCAACCATAAATCTTGAAATCTTGAAATCCTGATATCAATCGCCGATAATTCCCGAAGTATGGTTGTTGACCGAAGAGACATTTGCCACAACTATAAACTTGATCATATTGTGGTGCTCATACCTTACCCATCATTACCGGTTTATAGCTGTTTATCGTCATTAGGTGGAGACAGTGAGATTGGTTTCAGTGAGCCTTGAAACATTTATATATTTGTAAACAAAGGTATACTTGAATACTACTGTTAATCAGATTATATTCCAAGACATTCAAAATTTCTTTTTTTTCGGAACGGCATTCAAATTTATACATGCGTATCAGCTGAACGAATGCTTACATTCCTTGCCAACATTTGCAATTGTGATTTTGCTTAATTCATAAGCTCGTTTGCAAGTAAGCGGGTAACGGAAGTCATGCCTGAAATCCAATTCCAAATAGGTTGGAATTCCATTAAAAAATCAGATTTTGGGCAATGTATTGTTTTTGACCTTTCCTTGCGATAAACTTATTATAAATGTTCGCTGAATTAAACCCAAAATAGTCACGTCTATTTATCAAACGTGCATTTCGAAGAACAGCTCCATTTCATACATCATACACAGTAATCAAAAAGAACTCCGGTCAATCTCACATGAAGCGATGCGGTGCTATAGGTTATACACTACTTAACGCGATTTACGCTATGAACAAATAGTTTTTGGAATGATCGTGATTTATGATGCTTAGCAATTTCACTATTACACACAAGTTTGAAATAATGGTCAGGTTATGACAATTATAATAGCAAACATTCAAGAAAAGTGTTGATAAATTTGCCTTTTAAACGAATGTATTCGCATCGTCTGGCTTGCAATTGTCAATCTAAAGTTGTGGAAATATTCTTAATTATTATTGAAACATGCCGATTTATAAAAGATGTAACTATGTGTTCTAACTACTGTTTTTATAGTGACAGCTAAAATACAATTTTCAGTTGCGTAATCGATAAAGCAATCAACATTACCAATCCTATGTACGGTATATGACCCGAGTAAATGACGAATTTTTAATTGGAATATCACCTCAAATGTTGATCATCTTGTACGCGTAAAGCACAAGAAGTGTTATTTTGGCTAAAATAACTTTAAAAATGATGAAATCTACAACGATATGTTTGCTGAACAGCATGAAATTAATATCAGCCGAAATATTCAAGTAAAATTTTAGAATTTTAAAAGTCGATTTTATTATTTATTCAGTTTTTATAAATCGTTATCTATGATAATGTAGAATACTCAAAGTAGTGTGCCTTTTCTAGGTAAGTCACTTTTATTCTCGATCTAATAGTACAAAATCCACAGTCTCCTTTGCGAAAATAATTCTAATTCTCTAGTACAGACGGCTTACCATTTACAGAGGATCCGCCGTATCTTGCGAATATCGTAGATGGACAAAGTACCGAATGCTAAAGTGCTTTTTGAGGCCGGTCTACAGAACACGTTCACCCTACTACGACAGTGCCGCCTACGGTGGTGGGGTCATGGGAACTTAATGGGAAACGATTGTATTCCGAAAGATCTATTGTATGGTGAGTTGCGATCAGGAAGTCGACCACTAGGCTGACCGCAATTGAGGTACAAATACATTTACAAAAGCGATATGTATGCTCCTGACATTGACCCCAGAAGTTAACAACGAACTTGCCGTTTACCGGTCATATTGATGGTATTGTGTAAAGCGTCGACTGCAAGCTGGGGAGGAGTAGATGCAACTATCAGCTGCTAATATTATATCACACCGTTAGCGTGCAGTTGTCATCGTTCATCCTAGTAGTGCCTATCGCTGTGAGCGCTGTGCAAGACAATGCTTCTCCGTATCGGACTGTTTAGACATTCGGGAAGCTGTGGAGCATTGCGTTATCATACGCTTACGATGTACATACATGGTCGACATTGACAAAATAAGGCAAACAACAAGCAATCAACATAATTAGCAACATCCAAGCTTCAAAAAGTATCTTTCCGTTAAATCCTAATGTGCGTTATCAAAATTTAATTACAATCAAGCTAGTCAAAACGGACATATATAGTAGAATTTCGGTTAGATTTTGCGTACAATCGTTAATGGGTACGTCTTGAAAGTGGACGATGAAGCGGGAGATTATCAACTTAGCGATACGTTTTTTTCAATTTTAAGAATTCCAATTTTTTGCTGGATGTCCTTAGGTTGGGGACGATAAACAACCATTCCAAAATGTCGCGTGGCTTGTTTTATTGTTCCCCAGAGTAAAATTTCCGCGGTGCGGCCACTGAAAACAAATCTTATTCGAGATTGAAGAAACAACAAATTATTTTAGAATTAGTTGTTCGAAATATTTTTGTGTTTTAAAACTGGTACAGTATTGGATAAGTGAATAGGTGCGTACGCGTATATTTGCCTTTAGTTTTAATGCATTATCAATAAATGCAAATACATTTTCCACCAGATGACGGAAATCAGTCAGAAAACGGCTGTCATATGTTAGCGTATGAATGTAACCACTACACAGGAACCAAGCAAAATGGATTATACTGATGTTAAATTGATCGCAGAATAGCGTCTGTTGATGCTGTGTTGTGGCGGCACTCTGCTCCATCATAGCTACACAATATTACACAAATTACTAGTCTATGGATTTAGTATTTTAGTCATTCTTATAGGCGTCCATAGCATTTTATTTTATTAATTTGCGTAGGATTTTGTGGGCTCTGTAATCCAACCAACCGTTTAAAGTAAACAGACAGTGTGAAACAATAACGTTTTACCTAGGTATCAATTCGTCCCGATCAGAAAGAACAGTCCACCGGCAAGGATGATTAACTTCTGATACTGCAATTAATAGCACCTTTGTCTCACTCGAATCATCCGTGTTTAACGACCATGAAAAGTCATAAAAGTTTAAGCGCACCGCATGATCGCTAGTCGGAATTTTGCGCTTTAATATGCACGACAGCTATTTAATGATAATCAGCCGATCCATCTGAGTGGCCGTAATTTAGGCGATCGGGGCAAACTGACGCTACCACTGTACAAAAAAATAAAAATTAAATGTGCATCATTCGCACAATTTCAACGACCAAATGATTACCGATGGGACGCGGGTTAAATAAAAGAATAATCCAGAGAACGTTTTTCAAATTGATTGCGGTACAACAGAAGCAAGAGATTTGTGTGAATTTAAAAGTGATTTTCTCAGCATCGATAATATTACTGTAAGTTTGAACTTTCAAGGGTAGTTGCATTGCAAAGTAGTTTAATACAAACTGATTTCAAGCGATATACAATAATCGTATCTGAAATACCGTTTCTTTCGTTGAAAAGCTATCCCAGTCAACGGCGAATGAATGTCAAATTTCAGTGTATGGGATTGGCGCGTGCAGTCGATTCGAACGAAAATAAAAGAATATTGCAGATCAGTACTGTTAAACACGATCCGTAGTAAAATTGGATCAACAATTGTTACGTTAAAACGCTTTCACAACAGTTTACGCCGAGTTATCAGCAGTCGGAATGGCTGTAGACCAGCTGCTAAAAAACTCGACACTAATTATAATTGAAGAGTGGCACAAGTGAAGAAGTGGTTAATTTTTGCGTTATGTGAACATTCATTAACTTCATCTCTGATGCAAGCTAATAATTACAGATACGTTTTGTCTAGTATGGCTGCAACATTGCTAATGCCCGTAATTATACTCTGTTGGTCGTACCAGCCTTATCCAACAGTGGCATACAAGCGCTTCTTGTTTACGATTCCTTTACTGTTTCAAGCGTATGCGGATCCTGATCTTACTGTCCCTACCTGATGAGTGCAAACAGCACGAAACCGGTTGGGGGTGTGTGTGTGACGGAAAAGCATGCAAATGAATATTCTGTTGGTATAAATTTCGAAAGATTTTATTATTGACTGGCTTTGCAGTTACAACATCGGTGCTTCGATGCGTATGATGACCTGTTTCTGCCACATAAAATAACTTTTGCACAACGATCCAAAAGTGTGTATGGTAAAGTGCGCAATATCTTCATTGAAAATAGGATCAGATAAGGAAAAACAAAGTTCCGAGTTATGATACATTTACAAAATTAAATCATTTGGGAGTATATCGTAAGAATATGGTAAGCTCTATGCCGTGCGTTGAAACAGAAAATTGGCAATAAAAACAAGCAGAAGTCTCCCAGATTCCAAAGAAATACACTGTAATAAACACAATACAGATCTTCATATGTATCTGATAAACGCAACGTCCGTCATACAATTCTCGATTTATGAACAATTTACTGATAAGTTTTTAAGAAACAATTTTATGGCTCTCAAGTTACTTGATTACACATGTGCTCAGCAAACATTCCAGTATTTCAGAAATCACTAAATAAGCAATTCAAGACAGTAACAAGGAGGGTTCAAACGACTGCCACCTTTGTAGTCTGGTGATTCACAGCTGCAGTTCACCTTCCCTTGGTGATTCCTTCACGCTGAGTACGCGTACATTGTATTGTATACGTCAAAATCAATTAGAATATTGCACTTATATTGAGCCTGGTGAAATTGATGGCGGTGACTTATCCTTTGGATAAATGACTTGGCCACAAAAGATTACCAACGCTTCCGCTGTTGTTGATACTATCCGTTGCTTTTTGACTTGCTTCTGACTAAATAAGAAAATTCCTTTTAAATGTTTATCGCGATTTATCACGATTTGAACGCGTAACTTTGTGTCTGTCGTCATTTTAATCAAGCTTTCATTGGCGGGATTGCCTATAACAGCTAATTAAGAATGTCACTTTGTTTCGGATAGTCTTTTGCTTAATCCTATGTATAGACCCTCTCCCATTTCTCGGAACTATCGACTCCCGAGTGAGGCTGTGAACTTTGAAACAAAATAATTTAACTCTTCTTCAATAAATTAAACCTGAATTTTTATAGAAGTTACAAGAATGAAACAAACCTGGATCAGTAATTTCGAGATAGCTTTGGTCCAGCATATAAAGTGCCTCGTGCAGACAAATGTAACCTAGGTTTCTGATAAGACTTGAATCACTTGATGCCCTCACGGCACTGCACCCGAATTCACATAATAACACGCATTGATCACTTGACCCAATGATTGTATGATACTTCATTAATTCCGCTGCTGGTAAATCTTGTTAAAACCAAATTAAGAAGTGACGATCGGTGTGGACTTATTTATCGAGTGAAGTGATTCACATGATTGCACAAGAGAATAAGTTCAATAATTTCCGGTAATTTAAACTCAAATTATTTTAAAAGGTGTTATGCTTCGTTTTAAATCTGAGAAATGTTGAAAACAGCCATTATATGTAACTAGATTTCGCGGAAATTTCCCGCATAACACAATACTGACATCCGTTTAAGAGAGCATCAGATGAAGTGGGTGAGCGGTTAATCACACAGATGATACACTTTTCTCCTGAATCCGGTAAAATGCTACATCACAAGTTATCTTCTAACTCTGAGCTTGTATGATAGTACACGGCTAATCCCAAACTTGATCAGGAAAGTTCTCGTCGAAACGGGATCATGTTTCTAATTGACAGCTCACAAGTGTTTACCTAAGTCTGAATGCATGTCGCGCTTATAGCAATAACGTCGATGGAAGCACAGAGGAGTTAATTAAGCGAATTTGTTTCCAAAGCACCGTGTATTAGTATTTAAACAGTTGGTGGTGGTCATGTTATCTAGCGGTCAATTAAACATAATATGTAATTTTCAGAATCGTCGAGAGCCGGCCGTTGTGCGGTTTTGAACATCTTTCCGAGTCCTAACTATGAAAGTCGTTAACGGGAGTAGTTCTGTTCGTCTCTTGAGTAGCTTTTGGTTTAAAATTCTGACATCACTCAAGATATTTCTCCGGTGTAATTGCTAAATAATTTTGCATACATTTATCATATCATTGGTCAGCAATTTTACTTTTAAATGTTAAAGTCAATCCTCTCTCTAATTTGGTGTTTGGAGAATCCTCAATATATTCATAACAACAGTTGTTTATCAATTTGCAGCATGCTGGAATTCTCAATAACACCTAAAATGTTGCGACAATATTATTTGTATTTCTCACAAGCTGCATGGTGTAATTTTAAAGAAAATACGCTTAACCCTAGTTCTACGCCGAACTGTTCGGTACAAGCAGATCATTATTCGAAATTCGTTGCTTTAGAAATTCTTGTTGTCTAACGGGATGCGGTAGGTGTATGTTGATAGAGAGAGAATGATGATGGTACAGTAGTTTATCCCAAATTTAATTCCTCTAAATATAAAATGAGTGGTAAAGTTAAACTGCAGCTCTGTAAAGTGGGTACTATCTTGTAAAATTGTTAATTTTTGTTACAGTGACCTGGCTGAGCGTTTAAATTTATTATGTAAAGGAAATATTCATCATAAATTTTTATTCAGTGTGAATTTGTGGTATAAATAAAATTGATATCTTCGTGTGTCAAAACGGTCCGAGTCCCAAAACACTCAAATTTATTCGACTTATGCGGGTCCCTCATCATTGTATACACGGATTGTTTGGCGAATACCTGAAACCATCTGTTAAGACTCATGTACACGTTACAAATTTGACAAGTAAAATTAGCGTAGTTCACACTTAGAGGTGACAATACAGTATCCAAATTTAACTCTGTGACTTGCTCAATAAGTTGATTCGAGAGAAACTGGTTGTCAAATTAGATCTGATGTTTGACCAAGTCAAAATAGGTTCACACTCACGAATTTGTTGAAGCGTGCTATTCTGTTTTATTCCATATTAAAATGTTGCATCTTTAAAACACTTATTAGTTAAAACATCGTTAAATTAGTTCAACGCTAACAATCTCATTTGCCTCAAATATGTAAATAAGGTTAAAATCAAGATCATTGGCAAATGCATGCAATCATCGATTTTCATTAATGATCACGGGTTTAATCCCATCCACATGTTTGTGCACTGTGCTTAAAACGTTTAGTCGTGCCAACCTTATCCAACAACAACTTACAAGTGTAGCGCATTTAACTTTTCAACGAAAAATTTGATGAAAACCAAGGGATTCATTTTCGGTATTTCTCATCAAACTTTATAATACATGCGTAAGAATATAGAAATAAATCTGATCAAAATCAACCAATAAACAAAAATCAATGTCCGTGGTTGTTATTTAAAATTGTCTGGTGGAAATGGATGTTAGCCAAGGTCATGAATGATCACGAACTAGTCGTTTTTGAACGCACAAATTTAGTCTAAATATTTTTATTACAAACGCCTCAGCTTTCCGTAAGATGTTCCAGCTGACACTTCGAGATACATTGTGCGGAACTGTGTAAACGATCGAGATTGCCTTTTCTGGCTTTTCTCGGTGCATCGTGTAAATCAAGTGAGCTAGAATCGAGCTATTGACCTTCGTAAAACAGCCTTTGTTTTACCAACTAGGGCGATGTTCAGACTCGATTTACCAGTTTCCGCGTCGTACGGCCAATGTATGCTGCTCCGCTGGAACAGGTAAATTGATAAATTCGCATTGAGGATGCCTGACGCGGTATCTGGTCTTTAAGCTGTTGTCCGATTATTGGTTTGTTAGTTAAGATTATTCTACCTCTTCCAAAAGCGACAAATTCGTGATCTTTCATTTCCGTGGCCAACATGCATATCGACTGGGTAATTTTATGTAACAGCACGTGAAATGAATTTGTTTATTGTATGATTTTGATCAGATCTATTTCTATTTTCTTACGCACTTATTGCAAAGCTTGATGAGAAATACCGGAAAGAAAGTCTTACGCTTTCGTCAAATGTTTCGCTGAAAAATATGGGAATTTCAGTCATTTTCTTTTCTTTCAATGTTTCAAAGCATGCGGATCCCCATCGTACTGTCTCTACCCGATGATTGCAAAGAGCGCGAAACCGCTTGTGGTGGAAATGCATGCGAATACGCAACTTTGGTGTTGATAGCTGTATCACATGGAATCTATGGCAAACAATTCATTAAATCATTCTTGATTGTGATTGCGATGGAGTTTCAGTTCAACGAACTTTTTCAGATTAATCTACTTATGTGTTGAAGCATTCTGTTAATAAATATGAAACACCATGAGAATCAAGTTGTCCAAAGTTCGAGGTATTGATATCGAGCTGCGCTAAATTACATGGTTGTGGTAGCATGATTTAGGGCTTCAACTATGGATATCAAGTTACCACACAGAACCCTTCACGCTGGATAGAAGATGGTGTCACATTATCGTTTATTTTCATTAACCGAGAAATCGTTCGAAATGTTTCAAATTTCAACTAGATCACGACCAAAGTTCTGTCTCGTCAAATGTTTTATTGCTCACATTACAGCGAAAAGTATTTCTCCGACTTTTCGGAATAGTTATTGCATTAAACCATAACGGAAAAGCAGAGTTCTTAATAAAATAATCTAATTCAAAATCACTGCCAGGGTAAACAAATTTCAGATTTTTGACAAAAATTTGGTTAACAATTCCAACAAAATCAGGTGTAAACAGGATAAAATAGGTTAGCCTACTCATTGGAGGATACGTTCTGTCACTTCAACTGTTTGGATGAAGTTAGTCAACACAAGGATGAACCTGCCTGTCAACGCTTTTAGCAAACTCATCTGCATGGAGAATGACTTGGGGAAAACAACCACTTCGTAAACATCGCAATCTCGCCTCGTTTTGTGTTGTATGGCGCCAGTGAAATGCGAAAATGTTTCGTCTGAGTATCCAGTTATGACCTGACAAACTTTAGGTTCACCAGACATGGTCACATGCCCTAAAATCGTAAATAACAAGACACAGGGTAAACAAATGCATTGGAAACTCCAGCTGCACGATGTTCACTTATTGTCCGCAATAATTTCCGCAGGCTAGTGTGGTTAAATTTAAAGTTTCAAAATTTTTAGAAGTGTGACCTGTACATTTCAACATGAAACAACAAGTCATCTGGATTTTGGCTCTTCGCCTCCTTCATCGTCAATCATAAACTTAATAATTTATCTTACATAGATTACACTGTTCGTGTGACTTGTAACATTAACTCGCTTACTTCACCCAGTTAACCGAAATAAATTATATGCGTAGAATTACTTTGAATGTGAATTCTACTCGCAAGAAGGAAACCATTTTAAAGTTATTATGTAAGAAAGATTTCTGACCCTCGGGATATAACACCGGGGTTTTCATTGATTTAGTACCTGCAGAGCTTTAGAAACATTTGGTATTAACTTTACGATAATTGTTTAAATCATTTCATTTATTCATTAAGACTTTGGTTGTATGAGACAATTAACGCATTTCTATTCTTTCAATATAGTAAAAATTTAGTATTTAACTCGATTTTATTATTGAATATGATTCTATGTGGGACCAATATAGTGTTATAATGGTAGTACAGCACAACCAAAACTCATATCGAGATATTTCAAAATCAAGTTTAAAGAACAGGCCCATTGAACACATCATAGATCTATTCACGTCCCTTTGGGTGCTGCAACTAGGTGGAGACAAACTTATCCCCGTTCGTCTCCAACTATTGGCCGGCACAATTGATGAAAAGAGAGCTTGTGAAATTCTTGAACAAAGCACACTAAAAACATTCCCGCATCGCTAACAATCATCAAGGCCACTAAGGTGGCTATTCGCTGCGCTGCTTTTGGAAATCAATGTAGGCGTGTACAATATGGACATATACAAACACTCCCACACCAAAGTTTCAAAGATCCAGCGAATAAATTCTTATCTAGGAAATGAATAGCGCACAAAAGTGTCGAATTAAAGAGCTCGAACATTTTCCGAGACTTAGAGGTAAGGTTATTTGAACTCGATCCTATAGGCACACGTACACCCTGACCATCACTAAACGTTCACAAATATTCTAGATGCTATAACGGCAACCAAATCCTAGAGTACAACTTAGAAGAAAAGGACCTGGGTGTCTGGATTCGTGGTAGTTTTACAAATGGTCTACAAGGCGAAGCCGTTTACAAACGCGCGTCTCGGGTGCTAGGTATGTTACGGCAGATATTTGGACGTTTTACCCGGGTTTTTTTCCTATCATGATGAACACTTTTATGCACCCTGTTCTAGACTATGCTGCAAAAGCCTGAACACCATGGCTTTAGAAAAATATTTTACTTCTGGGCCGATTATATCACAGAGCTTCTAAGCTGATCAATGGTTTTGAAAATACTTCAACGTCGAGCGACTCAGACGACTGGATTTGAGAACACTTGCACCAAGAAGAATGCGAGGCGATCTTTTCCTTGCATACAAATTACTTACTATTGTTTCCCACCCCATGGATAAATTATTCCACCTTCAAACTTCCAGCATCATCCGTGCTCGTGGTTGCAAGTTGTAAATATCACACTCTAAACGGAACTGCCGCAGGTATTTTATTCGGTGAATGTGTGTTTTGTTGGACATTCCCTAAATGCCGATTTGATAAACTCAAAATGTTGAGCTATATTCAAATCGAAACTTGATGACTACGTGAGAGCTAATCCTAATTTTGCACCTAACTTTTAATATACTATCCCAACCAACCATGGGTCCTATTGATTTTATTTTCATATATATA